>JAJHUR010140498.1:0-7500 GCA_027495735.1 Lutjanus campechanus | reverse complement strand
ATGGATGGATGGATGGATGGATGGATGGACAGATGGATGGATGGATGGATGGATGGATGGACGGATGGATGGATGATAGATGGATGGATGGATGGATGGATGGATGGATAGATAAAGTGTTTAGTTGTGATGAATTATTTCTCCTCCTGTATGTGAATCATCTCCGCTGAGAGCAGGAACATTAATAATATAACAGACTGAAATAAATTATTGATTCAGGTTATGTTAAGAAACTTTTTTAAACTTCTTACCTCACAAGAACCAATTCATCAGACGCTCAAAGAGAGAGTCTGAGAGATTACATTTACATTTTTCATTTACATTTTAATCATTTTTTTGATTACAGTGAGATTAACAATAAAAGAATAACGACATCATTAAAACATATTACTCTTACTTATATTAAAGGACAGTCTGCTCCACCAGCGCTTCTCAAAGCAATTCTGGAATATATGGAACACGATGTTAGGCTCAACTATGTCACCATATTTTATACTGAGGTAATCCAAAAGTGATGTAAAGTAATCAAATTACATTACTTTAATATTGTGATACTGGATTATGTTACTGATGATTTTTAAACAGGTAATTAATAACTGTATCAGAATACATTCTTTAAAGAAAAACACACACATATGCAGAAAATGCTGTTCTGACAGAGCCGCTCAGCGTCAGAGGACTGAGGCTCGGCTCTGAAAGGGACCAAGATCTGCATGGACCGGCCCCCCCTCCCCAAGGGTTCGGGTGTGGCCCTCAGCAGACCAGCTGATTGTGTGTTGTGTGTGTAACCAACCAGACCAGCCCACTCGACGCTTTCGTGGCCCAGGTCCACTACAATCCAGAATTCTATTATTATCATCATGATTATTACATTTTGTTTGCATTTTGTATTTTATTAATTAATATTATTTACTCATTTTTTCTTCCTCTCTCTCTTGCTCACTTACTGTCTCTCACTAACTCTTATTCCCAACTTAATTGTTTCCTAATTTTAATAACGTCATCCCTCAACCTCCCGTCATACCTCTGTTTTTGCTCCTCATGTTGCAGTTTGCACATGCATGCACACACACACAAACACATACACAGGTGTCTCAAACCACCATACGAGTCCCTAAGTACTGCCCCTGGCTGTAGTTGTTGTTGCATCACATTTTTAGTGAGTTTTCTGTTGTTGTCTGATATTTGTCTCTCTCTCTTTTTTTCTTGTTTGTTCAGTTAAATGTTCAATCAAATTAGATGCTTGAACCGGACTGGAACTGGTTCCATGTTGGTGGAAAAGGTCACAAACCAGGATAATGTGGCACGTAAACACCTGTTCCAGGTTTCTGATACATTTTTATTGGGCAATGCTTCAATTCCCACAATTTTATGGTAAATAAGTGGTAATTACCACAAATTACCGTCAAATGTCACGGTTAATTATGTAATAATTATCTACCTTGAAATTATGGGACCTGGAAACTGAAGCAGAACCTTTTATTGATACAGAACAAAGAGACTTGAGATGGTGAAAAATCAAGACACAACCGGACGTCTCGTGTCCTCATGTTCTGTGTGGACATCATGTCCAGAATAAGATAAAAACCAGGATAAAATCTGGATACTAATGAACATGTGAATCTGTGTAAATCATCTTCAGTTTATCTCATGAAGATCACAGACCGAACAGATAAATATTAAAATTAAATATTGATGATAAACAAATCTAAATATGATCATAACGATTATAAAAATATCCCCAAACTCCATCAAATCAGAGCCACAGTTCAGCTGCAGTTGAATCACGTCTGTCAGTCATCCAGCAGCGTTTCTCATTTACATTTTCTTCTTTCTCCATCTTCCTCCTCCTCCTCCTCCTCCTCGTCCGTGTGTGTGTGTGTGTGTGTGTGTGTGTTAATGTGTGTGTGTGTGTGTGTGTGTGTGTGTGTGTTGGGTTGGGTTCTTTTGTGCCAGTGTTCAGTCTGTCGAACATTTGCATAATATGGAATACACATAAAAATACACACCAGCGTGCATGTGTGTGTGTGTTGTGTGTGTGTGTGTGTGTGTGTGTGTGTGTGTGTGTAATGAGCAGATTTCTGTGAGTCAGTCAGTGAATGTGAATATTCTTTTGTGTGTTTGTGTGTCTGCATGTGTGTATTATTGTGAGCGTGTGTGTGTCTCTGTGTGTCACATGTGCATCTTTATGAATATGTGTGTAATAGTGTGTAGTTGTTGTGTGCACGCTTAGAAATAAGGGTTCCAACAGGGTTCATCCTGAAGGACTGAGGTTCTTTTGCTTCTGAGCAGCACTTTTTTTGTTGAAGAAAGGTTTTTTTCAGGGTTCTTTGTTAGACTAAGTGTTCCTTAAGAACCCTTTTCATCCACAGAACCCTTTTTGGAAAAAAGTTGTTCAAGGATTGTTGAAATCTTTGAAGAACCCTTTTGCCAAGGGTTCTTTGTATCATAAAATAGTTCTCAGAAGAACTTCCTGAGTGTGTTCCAGATAAAATCCCTGGAATATAAAAGGGTTCTTGGTAGAATCCCCTTGGCTGGTTCTAGATAAAACACTTGGAATAAAAAGAGGTTCTCAGCAGAATCTCTTTGGTAGGTTCTCGATAAAACCCTTAGAATATCAAAAGGTTCTTGGAAGAACACCCTTGAAATATGTTCTTGCTAGAATGCCCTGGGTGAGTTCCAGAAAAAACGGTTCTCAGTAGAACCCCCTGGGTGGGTTCTAGATAAAACCTTTAGAATATAAAAAGATTATTGGTAGAACACCCTTCATGGGTTCCAGGTAAAACGCTTGGAATATCAGAAGGTTCCCTGCAGAACCCCAGAATGTGTTCAAGATAAACCCCTTAGAATACGAAGGGGTTCTTGATAGAACCCCCTGGGTATGTTGTACATAAAACACTTGGACTCTATAAAGGTTCTTGCTTGAAACCCGAGGTGGGTTCCTGTTAGCACCCGATTGCACTGTAGAAGGGTTCTCCATAGAACCTCTCATAAGGTGTTCTGGGTGAAACCTTTCACAGATGGTATAACCCTTTATGTTGGGCTCTTGGTAGAACTTTCCAAAAAGATCCCAAGTGGAACCTTTATAAATGGCTCTACCAGGAAACAAAAAGGATTCTCCTGTAGCGACAAGTCGAAGAACCCTTTATGGTTCTAGTTAGCACCTTTGTTTCTCATGGTGCACTTTGTGAGTGTAAAGATGTTTGTTTGCGTCAGTTTTGTGTGTCTGTGTGTGTCTGTGTGTGTATTTGTGTGTATTTGTGCCTCAGTCAGCACAGAAATGAAATCCAACTCCTCATTGTTATGAGAACCACATCCTGCATTTCCCAAATTAGAGAAGAAGAAGAAGGAAATGAGTGGGAGAGACGTTTTTATAAACACAGAGACAAACACTGCGTCTTCTTCTTCTCCTGCTCCGTGTTTGCAGGTGGAACCTCGGGTTCGTAAACAATAAGAGAAAAAATAACGTCTGAAAGAAGAAGAGGAGGACGGATCTTATGTGATTCAACCAGAGACAATATAACAATATGGACGTAGTCTATGAGCTGTCATAATGAGCTGTTTATAAGCTCTGAATTTAGGTTTCTTTCATCTTTATCCCAAAAAGAGAAATTAAAAAAAAAAGTAAAGTTTGGGAGTGCGGAGCTGAAATGATGAGGTGAATAGGCCGAAACATCTGTCAATCAAACACACATGTTCTCCGAGAGTGATTATCTCAACAGAACAGCAGTGTTTCTGTTTTAATTGCCACCACAGAAGAAGAAGTGAAGCTCTCCATTGTGTTTGTAGAGATACAGTAAAACGAGAGCCGCATGGGACCTGATTTTGGAAAAAAAATATGTACGGTGCGCCTCGTTAACGGAGACAGTTTCTCTCTCATTTGAACTGAATTACACATAATGATGTTTGTTAATTTATACAACCACAAAGAAAAGTTTTTAAAAAGTTAGTTTTGTGTGAAGCCGCTCTGTGAAGAACTACATCACCGACACCAACATGGCTGACACCTCGGCACATTCCTCCTCCAGGGGAAAAGTATTAAAGGAGGTGAAAATCACTGCCGTGTTGAGGCAGAACTGCAGCAGAGCAAGAGGAGACTGTTTGACACGGTTCAGATAAACACAATAACACAAACTAACTAACTGATCCAGGCAGCAGGAGATCAGCAGCTCCTCTGTTCTGTGAGGTAAAATTACTGTTTTTGTCAAAGGAGTCTGGTTGGTTTCCTGTCAGAAAAGTCAGTCTGACAGCAGTGAAGATATTCTAAATATAAGGTAACTTCCTACTATTAACACTATTACTGTTGACTCTGTGCAGTAGCAGTACATTGCTTAGCTTCCTACGCTGGTGCTGCTTCTCCAAACTTGGGGGTTTTACCAACCGTCATCTACCATAGGTATTATGGTTGGGCGATTGGCTGAATATGTCACCTATCGAGGATTGCCAGTTGGTTTTCTTGGCCGATTTTTGGAGCGATATTCGTCATTTTGTTTTGCTAATTTAATGGTCTGCAGAGTGAGAGCCGCTGCTCCAGCGGCTCAGGACTCGCCCACTCAGTCGGACCATGAATGCGTGAGACTCTTTGCACTCTTTTCTCACGGTGAATTACAGATTTAATTTGACCAAACCAGAGGCAGCGACGACTCATGATAGCAAAGGGGATATAAATCTGACTAGCAAAGATTCCCACATTAGGTGAAGAGATTTAAACAACAACAACAACAAAAAACAGTTTAAACAGTTTAAATAAGGAGCAGTGGGCAGCTGGATGTTCTCTCTGATATGACCCAGGAAAGGTTCCATAGTTTGTTTGAGGCACCCCTCAAAGAAAAAAAAGAATATTTTCTCTCATTTAATAAAGAACAGTAGGTCGTGAACTCATTGTGTAAAGGTGAGCGAAAAGGTCTCTTTCAATTTTAGAAATGTAGCAAAGGCAGTTCAATCTGCTTCTGCTTTCAAAAGGTGAAGTGCAGGAGATGAGACTCCAAAAATGCCCAACAGGAGGCACAGATGGACTGATTTACCAAGACAGGTGGAAATGAGTGAAAAGATATTGAACCAGAATTCCCTGATTTTGCTGCATGACCAGAATGAGTGCTGGGTGGTCGGGATTGTTTACCTGATTAATAATCAACCGCCACTGCAGAATTATGCATGAGGGTGAGCAGAGAATTCTGAATTTTCATTTTTGGGTGAACTTTCCCTTTAAGGTCTTGTGGTAGCTAACATGCAACATATGCACAAAAACTGATCAATGTCCAAACAAAAATGCATTTTTTATTTTTTATTACTCTGCTGATTCAACTCCTCCTGTTTAATATGAACTACACCCGCTCCACTTTCAAACAAATTTCACCATTTTGCAAATCATGCAGACAAACTTCTCTCATGCGTCTCAAGAAAAACTTACTGTCGGCCGCTTGCTTATCATGAAGTCGATTATCATGCACATGCACATGTATGCAAAGACACATTTCTGCCATTTGCATACAAATGGTACAATTAAGAATTTTTCTTTCTATTTCTAAAAAGATTCTTCATCTTTTTTCAGCGAGTCTCCCACACACTTTCCTTCTCCCTCCCTGGACACATTCACACACACACACACACACACACACACACACACACACACACTCCTTGCTGACCTTGGGATTGCTAGCGTTGCCTTGTTAATAACGATAAACAGCAGCAGCTGGTACCAATTGTGCTGTGTCACTGTGTGTGTATGTGTGTGTGTGTGCTTCCTCTCATTACGGCAGCACCCCCACACTCCTTCAGTCATCTGTCTTCTTCTTCTGGGAAAACAAGGTGAAACCTCCCTTTTCTTCTGCTCCTCTCTGTCCACCGTCCTCACCCTTCCTCTCTTTATTTCACCTCTTCTTCGTCTCTTTTCTTTCTCTGTCATCTCTCTCCTCCACTTATTTTCTCATTTTACGTCCTCCTCTTTCGACCTCTCTCTCTCGGCAGAAGACTTCTCTCGTCTCATCTCCTCTTCATGATCACACAGACAGAGAAATCACAGTCATGCACCGGGAGATAATATGCTGCTTTTCTGGAGAGACGATGCAAACGATGGAAATAGTGTCAGCCAAAAAGAAACGACTGCAGCAGGCGTGGCCTTGTGGTTTTGTAGTGAGTCAGGCGGGGGGGATCAGAGGACATGGGGGAGAACAACTGACCACCGGTCAGTGTAGCATGGACAGAGATGAAGTCAGAGCTAACCAGCCATGAGCAGCTACTTTCAGACTCTTCTGGAAAGACAGGGAGCCCCTTGTGTTGTGTTTACTGCCACTGCAGAGGAATAAATCTCATGTAGGATGTCTTTCATCCACTGGGGCTTATCAGTCTTGATAATGTTAACACAACTAGCAGCTATGTGTGAGAAGCACAAACTGGGGCTGTGCTTGGTGAAGCAGCTGCAACCCACTGGTGGAAGAAGTATTCAGATCCTTTTTGAGTTAAGAGTCATTGAAACACTGGAAATACTCAACTACAAGTAAAAGTCCTGCATTCAAAACCTTACTTAAGTCAATGCATGCTGGTTTGATTTGCGTCCGACTTGATCCCAACTTGCTCTGACGTTGTGCACACGCAGGAAACGATAACCTCACAAGATCAAGGCGGCTGCAGTTTCCACCGACCACAAACACCCAGCCGTCACCTGATCGACAGGCTCCTACTGGCTCTAAATTTTGACAAACACCACATGTAAAAAATCCTCATTTTCAGGGTAACTGTAACATTTAATGCTGGATATATTGGTCCTATGTTGTGCAGTTAAGTTCTAATCTGTTAACAAGCATTTAAGACAAAGCCAGATGTTAGTAGGTGTTTTTTGTTCAATGCAAATGGGGACATACATTGAACCTTTAAGGCTGCGATCACTTTAACTACTTTATATACTGATGGGTTGTTTAATGCAACACAATTCAGCAATGCAACATATTCTACAAGATCATACGTTTGTAGCAAACAGCCTGTTTTCAGCTTTATGAAGATGCATTTTGCAGCTGATCCAAGAGGGTTTTTAAAGGGATAGTTCACGCAGAAATGAAAATTCAGTCATTATCTACTGACCCTCATGCTGATTAAAGGTCAGGTTTAGTTTTTTAGTCCACAAAACACTGCTGGAGTTTCTCAGGAAAACAGTGTTGCAGAAACAACAAAGACAAGACAAAACAAAACAAAAACAAAACAAAACAAAAATTCCATACTGCTCGTCTGGTCTCCTCCCTCTCTCCATCTATAAACCTGTTGATCAAATGTTTAAAATAATGTATAAAAGTAAGTTTGTTTCTCATTTCAACCAAAAATTTTGGATTTTATTTTGTGCATGCATCTTTACTCGAGCCTTGCAAACTGTTGATGAGTAGGTTTGTTTCCAGCATGGAGCTGACTGTAAATAGACAAGAGGTTCATGTGTCACAGACTGCAGTAAAAAGTGAGATGCATATTTTGAATTTGCTGTCCAAAAATGCTGCTAAAACCAGAATAATACCA
>JAJHUR010140497.1:210668-238597 GCA_027495735.1 Lutjanus campechanus | reverse complement strand
ATATATATTGGATTAGCTTTTTAACATTGGGAAAACTGCCACAAAGTCTTACTGTACAAAGCCTTGAGTGACTTCAAGTTCTCAGTGCACCAGACGCAGGTGAGAAGAAGTGGCCACTCCACTGCATCCTTTGAGCAGAAGAACTTATGATTACCATTGCAGCACATAGGTGGCAATCAAAGTTAAGGAGGTAAAGGAGAGCAGTAAAGTGTAAAGTGTTCTATACCTGATAATGAGGACGGAAACCAGCCTCCACACCAGACAAACATGCATGAAAGCAGCATATTCTGACTGATATGTCTGTTTATTGTTAGCTGACATAGAGGACATAGTAAACATGACAGGAGAAGTATAAGGCGCGAGGAAGTCCTCATTTGGAGGAGGTGGGATGGATGGATGGATGACTCATGACTCAAACAAGTACAAGACTTTCACCCAGGAGACCAGGGTTCGAGTCCTGTGTGGAACAAAAAGTAAATATGGACTTATTTAAAAGTTTTGAGAAACTCAAAACTCAACGTCTGTTGAGTCACTTCCGTCATGTCACATACATAATATATGATGAATATGATGGAGGCCGCAGCGCCGCTAACAAAGGCCTTGACATGTTGGACACTTTAAAATCCTTACAATGTGAGAATGGATAGGTTGGAGCGAACGACCTGCACCTCCACCAACGCGTTCCAACCCCGTGTCCAATAAAGTATTTCTATTCTATTCTATTCTATTCTATAACATAGTTATTTTAACCTCAACCACAACAACAAGAATTTCCCCAACATCTTTGGATGGTATTTCATCCTTTGGATATTGTTCAGGACCTCTGGATTCGATCGGATTCTTATGCCCTCTCATTTGAGAAGTTCTGTCTTTTTGTCCTCTTTTACAATTTGCTCCTTTTTTGTGTGGTGTAACACCTGCGCTTTCTCCGCAGACACGTGACATGGGGTGTTTGTCAGTGCGAGCTGTTTCTTTGATCCGAAACGGTGTGTGAAAGAGCCCCGGAGAGCAGACACAGAGCTGAGCTCAGCGAAGAGTCACACTCACAGGCAGCTCTGTCAAGGAATTCAAACTGAACTATTTTTCCATTCAAGATTCAGTGTAAATGAGCCTTTCATGAGTACTTTTTATATTTTTATTTTCATTTAAAGGTGCTAACCTTTTTATAACATGTTAAACATCTAATGGCTTCAGTATACTCCGTCAACAAAAGAATGGACCACAAAAGGACCACAGATGAAGACCTCGTGTAAGTTATAATAAATGTAATGAAACAGGTAAACTCACTGGCCGCTTGGGCTCTAGCTCAAAGGAAAGTGATACAAAGAGACATGGACAATATAAAGTTGAAATCTCAGAACTTAGATTCCCCGCTCTAAATGAGTAACAACTTCTTATTCAAATAGTGATTATTATTATTACGAGAATGACACAGGAGCGATATGATTACCCTTTAAATACCACTGATGTGTTGATTTTGAATTATGCTTAACTTGGCTTTATAAATCCGGACAGACAAGGATGACTTACTGATGAGAATCTGAAGGATACACACAGTTTCTTAGTGTCCCAGTCCGTTCCTCCTCAAGTGACTCACACACTTAGAACGAGGGCTCCTTCAAACAAAAGTGATTCAGAAACCTTGCAACTGAAAGGAAGAAGGCTTAATAATCCACCTGATAAAGCAAAATATAACAACAGAAGTAGCAATAAGGAGGGAAAAGCCTGCATTCAATCAAAAGTATCTCCACAAACAAAAAAAAACACGTTCTAAGATTCAAAAACTCTGCACTCAGTCCAGTATCTCCACTGACTGTAGCATTCAGTGAGGGCATGAAAGAGCATTTCCAGTGCACTTTACTACAGAAAGGACCCAGGTCTCACTTGTGTTTTCACACATCGAGTGTTTAGCTCACTTAAAACAAAGCCTAGTGTATTTGCCAGGTTAGTACGGTTCGTTTGAGAGGGTATGAACACCGTAATCACACTCTGGTGTGGACTAAAACAATTGCACAGAGACCCTTTGGAGAAGGTGGTCCTGGTTCAGTCCTAAACAAAATCTGAAGTAATTTGCTTGTGGTGGGAACATGATCCGATCTCGATCCAACCCAACTTCCAGGTGTAAGCTGCAAGTTTGAGCTGAGCAGCTCCTGTAGCCAAGTGTGCATTGCATTCTGGGATGTGGCAAACCAAAATGAAACGACCTATGATAGCTTACCTAGTAGCAGTAGCAGCTAATGCCAGTTGTATAATGAATCGAGGTCTCACATGGAGCAACAGTGAGGTACGTTGTCTGCTTGATATTTGGGCAGATGACTACATCTGTCATCTCCTGCAAACAACTCGAAAAACACAGAAGTATTGAAAAGGTTCAATCAACAGCTGAAGGAGAGGGGGTGTGTTGTGAACAAGTCAAGAAAGTCTGGCAACAATACATGAAATTGAGAGAAGCACTTCATGAAACTGGAAGCATGGGAGAAGAGAAAAAGACATTCCTGTGGTACGACAAGCCGGACCGCATTCTCAGGACAAGACCAACAGTTTCTCCAGTCGACCTTGTCCAGTCCTTTGACAGTACCTCAGACGTCGCATCCTCAGCTAGCATTTTTACTAACTCTGGAGATGTTGAGCGACGTGGTGAATGCATATTTAATGCACAGATTCTGAGGTCACATGAAAGTTGACAGCCATTCATCAGTACGTCTTCTTTGTAAAGTTTGAAGCAGTTTCAAGACATATCCTTGAAGTGTGTTCGGCATTCTGCTGATCTAGTTTTGCCTGGTGTATTGGACAGAGGATTTCCACGGTTATAGCACACGACAAACTTTGCTGTTGCTCCAGTTATGATGCGCTGCAATCTTTTTCTCACAGAAAAATACAACAGTCCACAGCCATATATATACAAATGTTCAGAACAGATGACCCTCTTTCTGTATTTATTGTCTTGCTCCCACCCAAGACACATTAGACCAATCAGGGGAGTGTCCGTTTTCCAACTGCCAACATTTCTGTGTCTATTTTAAATACTTTACCCCAGTGCATGTGTCAGGTGACCAGAAAATCAGCTGACACTTTGACACGCATGATAATAAGAAATAAACAAAGAATGGCAAACATACACTTCCCATAGGGTTAAATGCAGGTAGGATGGCATCAGTTCAATAGCGGTTATACTTCTAAGCAATTATCCTCTGTTTTGATAAAGTCGATTTAATGAAGTCAACTCTTATGTGCCGGTGCTACAAATGGAGCGGACCATTATTTTACAAAACTGTGACCTTCATTTTTATCAAAAGTGTGCAGACAAACAAGTAGCCGACATCAAGTTGAAGTTAAACCAGGGAGTCAGACTGTGATGAAGAAAAAGTTACTTCTGCCTCAGTTGTTCTTACTTGAATACGTGAGTTCAATACAACACATATCAGTGCACAGAGGAGATCTTGGTACAGCGTGTACACATGGGCACAGTTCATTCCAAAAACTTAAAGAAACTTCATCTGCTGGTCTTAGCAGGTAGAGTACAGTGAGTTTTTAGAGCTTTAGCAGTGAACAGCTGCCTGCTGCTGATGGAAATGACTCTGATGGCAGCACTGAGACCAGTGCAATAATGGTGTGGGCCATAAAAGCAACACAATGAGCTAAGATGATGGGGGACTGCAGAGTCAGGGTGATTGTCTCTGTGGGTTTGTCACTACAAGCAACTACTTTTGAGTTACACAGTCATTTGATCTATTGCTGATATATAAATCTTGATTAGGGAATCTTTAAATAAAACACTGCAAAGGTGTCACGTGAACCGACAGCCAACAGGTTCCTCTCATCATCATCAACAAGCTGCCTGACTATCCAGACATACAGATGGAGCCGCGAAATACTGAAAATACATGGCAAGTTTTATTATTCATTGCAAAAATGATGCCATCACTTACTTGATCTCAATCTGCCAACAAGTGTTTTGTGTATTTGTTTTCTTGAGAAGGTCAATCTCTTTGTGACAACTTGGGGAAAACTATTCTCTGAAAGGACATTGTGCGACGGCTCAAACATTCATCTGCAGCCTTGGAGCATATTGAGGAGAGTGTATGATTTTAGCTTCTCTAAAAACGGGCATCCATGATTGATTCATCATCTTTCTGTCCAGTGGCAGATTCAGGCTGAGTAGCAGGGTTTTTTTTTTCTTCCTCTCATCAGTGAAACAATAAGCACTTTTTAAATGCTTTATAAAAGATACAAAACTCTTAAATTTGCAGGATTTTTTTCAAACGTGCACCAAGGGGGAAGATCGCTCCCTCTGTCCCCTGTGAGTCCACCAGTGTATCTGTCTAAAAACAGTCTCAGCATGCTCCGGCTGCCGTCCGACGCCATACTCTGATGATAAAACTTGACTTCAGCAATTACAGTGATATTTTTGGCTCGACTTATCAAGCACAGCTTCATTTCGAATGAAACTCCAACACCGCCTTAATTTTGTATTCACTGGAGGCGTACACGCTTTCCTTTCCGTGGCTCTCTTTATCAATAATTGAATAAGCAAACATACTCTCAGAAAAGCAATCCACAACCTGAGTCAGTGTACAAATAGACATTTTAAGCCTATGGTGCAGTTCACATGTGACACCAGTGATTTTCTAATATGAAGTGTTGGCAGCGGACTTCTGTTACCAGGCTCGAAATGACATGCTGGGTTCAAACTGGTGCAACACATTTAATTACAGGAGCTACTGCGCAAAGCATATTTATTTATTTATAGTCAGGAACACTGTTCATCATCGTCTGGCGTTATCTCAACATGTATCAGCGCTGGTACTCACTCCAGGGGGTGTAAACCATAAGCTAAAACATAGCTTAACTTCTGCAATGTACTCCTACGAAGACTTCACTTTACACACCGAGTACATAATAACAGGAAACATTTACCTGCACGGAACATTCTCCATAAACAAATCCAACTAGAAGAGTAGACTCAGTGCAGATTGGATCAGATGGTGAAGCACCTACTGCAATGACACCACAACTTCCAGATGCAACCAGTGGAGATTTGTAAAGTTCATTACATAATCCCCTCCCGGCAAAAATAAAAAACATCTTATTACCCCTGGCCTGATTAAAATCATCCACGCAATTCTCTCGTTGACTTTTTTTTTTTTACTGATTCAAAGTCCCATATCTGCCTCATGATGCTAGCACACTATAATAAAAACCTATTCTGCATTCTGCCGAGTTGCGGTTGTGGCTTTTGTTAAACAGCAGCCAGAGCCGGTTGGGCTTGATGTGCCAGGGCAGCTTGTACACAACCCAAAACCTGTCAGGTCTCTTGTGGTGTGAGGCTGTAAACCATTTTTAAGGGACAATGGGCCAGGGGAGAGAATCAACTCCAAAAACCTCAGAGAGACAGAAATAGCGGACGGTTGGCAAAGATGGATGCTAATATTTTTAAGCACATTCCCTGCAGGCCACCAAGTCCCTGAATCTGGTGGTTAACCCCACTTCCAAAAAAGTTAAGGCGCTGTGTAAAATGTAAATGAAAACAGAATACAATGATTTACAAATCCTTTTTCAACTTATGTTCGATTGAATACAGCACAAAGACAAAATATTCAATATTCAAACTGATAAGCTTTATTGCTTTTTGTAAATATACGCTCATTCTCAATTTGATGCCTGCGACATGTTCCAAAAAATTTGGGACGGGAGCATGTTTACCACTGTGACACAGCATCTTGTCTTTTAACAACACTCAGTGAGCATTTTGGAACTCAGGACACTAATTTTGAAGTTTTTGAAAGTGAAATTGTTTCTTATTCTTGCATGATTCATGACTTCAGGTGCTCAACAGTCTGTGGTCTTTGTTGTTCTATTTTTTGCTTCATAATGCACCACACATTTTCAGTGACAGACAGGTCTGGACTGCAGGCAGGCCAGTCACCGCACTCTTCTTCTACAATGCCATATAACATGCAGAATGTGTCGGGCCTCGTTCAAAAACAGTGTGTGTGCACAAATTTGTGCTTAAACCACGCGTACAGACATTTTATAACCTGGAAACTTGGGATTAATCCACACTTTCTTACCTGAATTTGTTCGTACCACCCTTTAACTAAATGCAGAGCAAATTAAAACAGCATTATATAAAAAAAAGCTTAAATGGAAGTCTTAGAAGTTTTTATGGTTGATTTATCTTGTGTTATTTTCCTTCTTTTTAGAGTTTTAGTATTGGGTGAAAATCCTTGCTGGATGTCATCACTTTCACCCTAATTTCTAATCCCGCTCATGAATATTTCCAATAATTGCGGTGAAGCTCTTATCTTCGGCTGACAGATCAGGTTCTCCTTGTTCTCCACCTGTTACCATATTTTTCTCCAGCTCTGTTTTTCTTTTTTTTTTCTGAATAAACTTTAATGTCAAACAGTTTCATTTTCACCTGAGACACAGTCCGTTTCTCCAGGGACACAGCATGCACCGCCTCGCTTATTGCAGCCCAAGGATTTATTTTCATGAGCCCCCCCACACACAAGCAGCGCGACTGTGCGTCTGAGGCACAGACTGAAGGGGTAGGGGCGGCGCTCAGCGCTGGTAGAAAGCCGGTGAATCAGAGAAATAACATGTTGTTTCCTGATTGTTTCACAGCAGTTGAGCTTTTAACACAAATAAAGACCCCCTGCACACTGCAGCACCGCCTGATTCTGTCTGAATGTGAAATTACAACAACTTCACTGCTTCCTCCATGATACTTTTCTATGCAAACATATTTCCTCATATAGAGAAATGTGGGCAGCATGCAGAGTGCAGACAGCGGGCGCGAGCCTCTCAGTTTAGTCTGATTCACTAATCAGAACAAACAGGGAACTGTTTTTGTGTTCACATTAAGAACTTTTCTATGCATCATTAGTGAATGAGGCCCATTGTCTGGATGGAAGCACATGTTGCTCCAAATCCTGTATGTGCCTACCAGCATCAAGGGGATTATCACATAGATGCTGAATTTTGAACTTTGCACTGGAATCAGTCTGGGTGGTGATATCCCAAAAGTTCTTGCAGTTTTGTGTAGAGACATTTTTTTCTCAAGATGTTGGAATAGTTGCCCATGCAGTTTTTCACAGAATGGTGAACCTCGCCCCATTCTTGCTTGTTAACGACTGAGCCTTTTGAGGACTGACCCTTTCTTACTCAACCATGACACTACAGCCTGTTACCAACTGACCTGTTTATCTGCGGAATGACCCTAACAGGAAGTTTTTGAGCATTCCACAACTTTCAAAGTCTTTTTCTTGGAACTTGTTGCAGGCATCAAATATCAATAAATTTCATCAGTTTCAATTACACACATCTTGTCTTTGCACTGTATTCGACGGAATGTTGGTCACTTCAATTACATTTTAATCAATGTCACTACTATTTTGGAATTCAGGTTGCACATTTTGTACTTTTGTAAAAGCAATACAGACAAGGCAACTTAACACAGCCTTCCTTAACTGTGACACTTGAGTTGTTCAGGCTAGACTTTGTGGCTAGTTGAAGAAACAGGTGACACAAAGAAAAAAAAAAAACACAGAGAAATTAATCTGGTTACCTTAGTTACGCCTTATTTGACATAGTTAATGGAATAATACCACCAAAGCCAGATTAACAACATGTTACGTTACTTCATTCCCACTAAAAGTAATATATTACTGTAATAACAAATTACCTCCGACACCGGTCTTAGTAAACCCTCCAGTAGCCCTGACATATTAGTAGCTAGCCGGCAACAAGTACTGTTCACTGTTTTTGTAGAATGTTGAACTAAAAGATGCGAGAAATCAAGATGTTTGTGGAACTATAAATGTCGTGTTGGTGAATGCTTACAGTATGGGAATAAAACTTGGTAGCCACAGGAGGCCATTACATGGAATATTTGGCGGCCACAGAGGAACATTTTGTTGCCATGGGCCACCAGGCCGTGGTAAATGTCAAACCGTAGTTGGGTGTGAGACTAGCAACTTCATGCTGTAAAAAAAGAGCTTGTGCAACAGAAACTGCAATGACTTCACTGCAGAAAATTGTTCCAGCCTTTTGTCCCAACAGGGACTAAGAGGATTAAGTGAGTAAGTAAAGGCTCATATGACACCTTTAACTGTGTTTGCTAGCTAACCTAGGTAGCCTAGCTAGCACTGTCACTTGCTAATCCCTGCTTTCCACCCTAATCTTCCCACAAGTTGTTGAAAATCAGTGAATTTTATAAAAAATGCTGGTGCTGGCTGGCAACTTAAAAAAAAAAAAAACATTGGCAGGGAAAGGGTTAAATGGAGTTTGGCAGGGAGCTGTAGTTAATCAAACTGGTAATATGTATTTTTCAATCATTTTGTCACAACTGCAGAAAAAAAAATATTCCTGCGCTAACCTCCCCTTGACTGGCATTAATTTGCACCTCCACTTTTAACTATAACTCGGCGCCCATGCCTGTGATAATCCAAACAACAGCATTTTGGATTAATTAAATCTTGTAAAGCAACAATAAATGTGTGTTCTGAATTTGTCACACCATAGAAACATTTTGCAATTAACCACCTAGCCAAATTTGAATGATTAAAACTATCCCTAAATATGTAAAATTAGGTCTGAAAATTATGAAAAAAATGAGCAGTTTTCTCTGCTCTGAAACGCTGGGGGCGTGTCCGCTCTGCTGTCACAGTGTCAAACACCACTATGACCTAAAAACAACCTTAAAGATGGAAGATCTGTCTAGCAGCTTTATTGGACATGTCCAGACATGTTTGAGCCAGAGGACGGTGACAGGATGGTATATTTTTTTTCTTCTGTGTCGGGTTGTTGGAACTGAAGTGAGCTCAACTGAACTGCTGGGCTGATTTGGACTGAGAGAGTCGTTGAAGGTACGTTCATAACTGACTGTAAGTAATGGTGTTGGTTCATGGGGCTCATATAGTGTTGGGGGACCATGGCTCCAGCACGTCACCGAGCCATGTTTTGGGTGCCCCCCAACAAATCCTGAACACAGAAAAAACGGTGAAAAACAGTCTATCAGTCTGACTCCAAAATTCATTACACAGTTCTCAGCGTTTTAACATTTTTTCAGCAAATATGTTCTCACTTGTATAATTGGTTTAGAAGAATAAGTCCCTTCTTCCTTTACAGGGACTTTACAGGCGATGGAGGAAGGCCTGAGAAGTACCTGTACTGTATAGATTGCATTGCAGAAATCTACACAGGAAAAAATAAAAGCATGAATAAAAGCAACATGTCCCATCATTGCACATGAGCTCAAGCTCACAGCATCATAAGCAACTCAAACAAATGCCTTTAGTGTTTCAGCGAGTGTACACTGTATTTCATCATTGCAACAGCCCCAGTTACAGCACTCTTACCTGTGCAAAACACATTCCGACAATGTTCACAACACTGTTCATATCCTTGTTTGGTGCAATCTCAATTCTTTTTCTTTTTTTTCTTTCTTCTTCTTGTACTTTTGCATTCGATATTTGTACACCTCGATATCTGAGGGAGAACTGGCCATGTTGCATCTTATAAACAAGAAGGTGAAAATGATCAATCTGTCAAGTGTTATATGAGTGAACTTGAGAATTACATTTTAAGAAGTTGTTTATAAAAGCACACACATCTGATGAATATTTATGTCGTAAACTGAAAGAACATTAAGTTTTCTGAACAGGGGAGCTGAAGCCTCTGCAGAGTTTGAGAGAGTTGCCAATCTTGCAAATTGTTTTTGCAGCAAATAAAGTTCATGAAGATTGGAGGGGTGTGTATTTATGTGCAGCAGCTCTGCTTTGTCCTAGAATATTAACAGGAAAAAAAAAAGTTGAAATATTGCTGTATGCACATGTGGAAATATGTACACATTCTGTGGAATGCAGCATCCATCCAACTTGAAGACGTGACCGGGAGCTGTCAGACTACAACTTTCACTGCGAGTCCTCAGATTAACACCTGTCTTTGAGACGGAGGCAGTTAATATCAGCCGGGGCCACGGACTGACGTTGATTGAATCAAAATTACACATCCATTGCAGATTGGCAGTGCATTAGCTTGCAAATGAGGCTTTCAAAATTTCTCTTTCGTTGCGGTGAGTGGCAGCAATTCTGCCTTGACATCATCTCAATATTTTTCCTCCTCTAGTGGTTTTCTAATGGTCCTACTTAAATAAGACCTTGTGCTGCTTTATCATACTGAGTGTTGCAGCACTGACTGACAAGAAAGGGCATTTCTATTGAAGTCACTGTCAGCCATCACTGCTGATAGCATCCTGTCATGTGGAGAAGTACAGTAAATGTGTGCGAAGCATGCAAACCAGGCTTCCTCAATAATATTGGATTTTTTTTTTTGACTTAGTAGCCGAGTATCATCAAAATGTGGCAGTTATTCTTATTCCTGAGCCCGCTTTTGAGCGCCCCGTTTGAATTTATGAGGCCGGAGCTGTCCGCTCTATCCGGTGTGAATCTATGCGGGCGGTCTGAATCGCAGACAGGATGTCATCACTTTGTTTGGAGGAAACAACATTCTGACACCTCGGAGAAGAGTGGCGGCATGCTGCTGGTCTCCAGAGAGACATTTTCCTGGCAAACGAGGATACTGTCAAAATGCATGCACGCGCACACACACACACAGATAAACAAGATGGCAGACAATTTGTGCGAGCAGACAGGCCGGGAGACAAAACTCGTCCACGCACGTACACAAAAGATTTAACAGTAGGCAAGATTGCAGGGTCCAGGCAGCACTTTCACACCTCTCTGTCTTCCTCATTCCTTTCACGATGACAGGGCCCAATGGGAGAGTTGTGCGAAGGACAGGAGAGGGTGTGTGTGTGTGTGTGTGTGTCTGAGAAGCGCATGTGTGTAAAAATGAACAACAGGGCCAGCTCAAGACATTTTATTTTAGGATGATGAAGTCTTATCCAAAATAAATAGTCTTGTCAAGCATCGCACGCGTCGGACTAAACTTGTTTCAAAGAAACTGGTCTTAATTGAAGTGAGATGTTGAATCTAAAGCCTCAGATACAGCTAAAGAGAAACAAGTTTTTTGAAAAGTTGATTGCGTGGTCATCACAAGTTCAAGACTATTTCTTGGGTCTGAGCAGTTGCCAGGCAACCAGCTGAGATTGAAGGAAGTTACTGGTCCCAGCCAAGAAATAGTACCAGCACAGAGATTCCCAAACGATGTGCCGTGAGGCAAGTACAGGTGCGCCTTGGGATTTTGTGGAAACCATACATTAGTATTACAACAAAAAAGTTATGAATGATTTTTTTAATTTGCTATATCAGTACTTTCATCTCCAATCCACCATCTTAAACAGTGGCCTTCAGTATCTGATGAAGGAAGCTTTAATTCATGTTTTTTTTTATAGGTATTCAGGTATTCAAGATTTTCAGGAACAAAGTCCTTTCTGTTCATATTCTTGATCCACTTCTGACGAACATCTCTTCTATATGTCTGGGGAATCTATGCAGACTGTACAGTCTCAGACAGGGGCTCTCTTCATGAGGGAAAGTCTTGTACAAGTTCCCTTTTCTTTTTTTTGTTGCAAAGTTGAAGTTTGTCACTGCTGTTGGAGCAGCTGAGAGCTGCACAGGTTCCTCCCAACTTTCTAGACATCGTTGTCAAAACTGATGTTACATAAAAAAGTAGGTAGAATTGTTGAAAATTGTACACTTCTGGTAGAAACACATCCAGTAGAAATACGGCAATGGTGGCTTGTTTAATTCTGGTGCTTCCCCAGATTCGTGGATACCCGAAAAACAATTCCTTTAAAGACCATGTAGTGATCTAAAATCAACTGTTTAGTTGGTTTCTTGATTATATTCTATATACTGTTACTATTTTTCATATTTCCACTTGTTTAAATTGTTCCCACTTCTTATATTTCCTTGTTTTTGTTTTTTTATTCATGCGTCTTTTGATTTTGTTATCCACTTTGCTGCTGTAACACTCAAAGTTTCCCCATGTGGGACTAATAAAGGATTGTCTTATCTTATTCAAAGTGAAACCTAGTTTTCACTGTTTGTCTCATCACTGGATGGTGTCTGTCTCTCCCTCTTTTCAGTTCCACTACTTGTGTTGTTGTCATGTTGTTACCTGTGTGGTTTTGAGTGGGTGTGCTGCTGCTTTGATGTTATTAAGCAAGGTTTCAAATGAAATCTTACATTATTTTGTTTGCTTTGTCAGCTTACAAAGTGATAAGAGTGGTAACACGTGCTATAGAGGCTATTTTGCACAGATAAGAATACAGGTTTGCCCTGAGATATTGGCCTGCCCTTTGTTGTGCCATAGCCACAAAAAGTTTGGAAACCCCTGGTCCAGCACATAACCCCCTGTAGCAGCCACCCCTGAAATCTAATTGGCCACCCCAAGCGCCGCCCCTCAAAAAGTATGATTGGTTATTTGTCCATTCAAGAGCCGGGACCTTAGTTTGATGAGTTTTTTATTTTATTTTTTTAATTGTCCCAAAAAAGCGATGGGCGATGGATTCAGCCCATCATCAATATATCGTAGACTCGTCCAATCACCCAACCCTAGTGCCACTCTATTGTGTTGTGATTGGTAGGACTTTTTATCTTTAAAAAAAAAAAAAACACAGGAAAAGTGTAAGACACTGTAAATATAGATATGTAGATATGAGAAATTGAACAGTAATGTGTGTATGTGCATGCACACACATGCATAAGTCAGCCCCCCAACTGGGCCACCCCAGTCAGAAAGAACAGAAACGTCCCTGGTTTTGTGTTGCCTGTCTATCCTGTTTCAGTCAGAAATGCATCACGATACGGAAGCTTGATACTTTGAAATGCTGTTTCATCTGTACTCCATCTGTGGCTTGTGACCATGTTCACAAATTCACGCGCACTCACACATGTGCACTGTGTGTTTGCATCTGCATGCGGCGTGTTTGGCAGGTACCTGCAGTTTAGCATTTAACACCTGTATGCCAGCGTCACCTCGGAGCTGCTCTCTGCCTCCGCAAGACGCCACTTTCTTCAACAGGCTGAAAATGGAGTTGACTCCAGCTGAGTCCCCACGAGAGTACGCACCGCGGGTCTGCGGGGAGTATATTTCAACACTCCACATGAATAATAGCAGCACTTTATATCGAGGGAAATGTTTTTTTTCTACTTTTCCCCCCTCCTCCTCCTCTCGCCCCTCCGTGGCTCCCTGGAGACCTCGGCAGCTCACCGCAGGGGGACATTTCTTTAAAGTAAAGACGTTGACCTTTACAAATAGAGGTGGACCGCGGCCAACGCTGCTGCTCACTATCTGTGTATCACCATATGGGAAAGATGCATTTATGCTACAAATAGCTCGGGAGGCAGACTAAATGGGTTCACATGCTTCTGGTGCTTTTTCATCATCTTCTGTTTTCCAGCCGTTTTCTGGAGAGCGGTGGAAATTGGAGAAGAAAGTTTGATGACACAGGCTCAAACTTTTCATAACGTAAACAGCCGATGATGAAAAACACTCGAGCTGTGCTTGAAATTTATAAAAGGTCTTCTACAGAGTGTGAAACTGAATAGCTTTGGTAAATATCTGTCTGATACCGAAGCTGCCGCTCAACAGGAAAACAACATTGCCAAGGTTTCCAAAGCGTAGAATTACATCAACACCTCACAAATATGCATAAAGACTGCCTAGACTGCTTAGATTATTATTTGCTATTTTTTGATATTAACTTCAAAACTAATAAAGGAGTATTAATAACCATGTATCCCTCTGTGACTTTTCTTCTTTTTTTTCAGTTTCTCTTAGTCAAACTTTCACATGACAAACTCTGATGCACAAAATAATAATACTAATAAACTTTATTTCATACAAGCAATGCAGCCCAAAGTGCTTTACAATAAAAGAAATGACAAGCACCAAGTGCTTTACATGAAAAGACAGAATGTGAAAATAAGATAACATGAGAATAGATTACACAGAATGCATCTTCACATGGATAAAACCCACTGGATACTACTAGTACAAGCGAGATAAAAATAAGGATAAAAAATAAAATGCATATAATGCAAAACACAAGATGGAAAATAAACCCATTGAGATCATATTAATAAAAAATAAAGCTGAAAATAGAGTTTATAGAAAGCAGGAAATTGAGGAAAATACTTTTTGCTCATATGGAAAAGATATTAGAATCATTTTACTAAATGTTTATGTTCTGTTTATATGTTATATGTTTATCTGAAACTTGTGATTAATATGTGTGACAGTAAAACCAGACACCAGATCCACTGAAAATTTGAAACTAACAGTATTTAATTTGAGAACTTGTAAGGAGTGTTGTGCATGAACGCGCTAAAAGAGTGGCGTTCGCTGAACGTGTGAACTCAGCAAAACAGTCTGCAATTAATGAACGTAAGCATCGTTCACTCCTGAGAGAGATAACAGCATGAACAAAAAAGTGTGATTGCAGAAGAGTGAGAGAGAGAGATGGAGAGTGAATATGGACAGAAGTGCTGACGTGATATAAAAACTTCCTTTGATCATGAAGCCTGATGTTTCTCTATAATTCTGTGGTTTATCAGTGAAGTGTATGAACTATACTGCATTCTGTAGTTTGTTAACAATGAGAAACAGACAGCTCCATGTTATACACTCATCTCAAAACATCTGTATCTGTGGAAGCCAATATTATGGGAAAAAAGACGATCCTGTACGTCTTTAAAATGAGGAACTTTGCCAAAATAATGTCTTGGATTCTCAAAATAATGATGTAATATCTCAAAATAATCCACCCATCCGTCAACTTCCTCAGAATGATTTATATACTAAATTTAAGATATTAAGTCATCATTTTGACATGTCAAGTCATTCTTTTGAGATACTCAGTCCTTATATTCAGAACGTTTCTCATTATTTTGAGATACTAACTCTATTTCAAGATATTTAATTAACAAGGACAAGACTGTTATCAAATGTTATGGAAGAAATCAGAAGTGGGGCTGGGGGCAATTGTTACAGTGGTTAAAGGGAATTGAAACACAGAAAAAAAGTCATATTAACCTACTGTATATTTAATTAAAGCATAACTCAACATAATCACAATAATTCTGGATTATTTAATAATGTTTTTTTAATGTGGTTTTAATTATTTTAGATGTAAGGCATTGTTTGCATTCAAAGCAAAATATTTCTCTAATCTCTATTTTTGCAGAATACTAGGCTACTATTCTAAGATTTACATATTTTTTTTATGGTTTGAATTGAGTTAAAAGTAATTTTACATTTACAAATAAAATAAATACAAAAACATGAAGCTTGCACACCATTCAGTATAACATCATTACTCCAATGTCTCTGGTAGGAGGAAGTTCTATTTTAAATTCAATTTAAAAAGTGTGAACTTGTAAGTAAGGACAGTACAACATATGATATTTAATCTACATACGATATTCTTAGCAGATACAAGTTGGACAACCACTGGTGAAAATGAAATCTTGCGAGTATAAAGCCTTATAAGACATGTAAGATGTCACATATATAAGATATATAAATAAAAAAATATAAAGTAAATGTATTTATGTATAAAAACACATGTCCATATAGTTTAGACAGTTTTAAATACTTAATTAAAGACTACAAACATGGGGCACCCCAGCAGCTCACCTGGTAGAGCATGTGCACCATCAAACCTGATACGTTTTTTTTTTCTATTTCTTTTCCGTTTGGGTGTTTCTGTTCACTTGTGTGACTTCAGCCTTCTCCTCCACATAAAGATTAATGTGTACATGCCAACAAGTCTGTGTGAGAACATCTGGCCTCTCTGACATGAGAATAGGAATACTGAGGTGGGTTCAGACAGAAAATGCACAAAATGGATCGTCTGATCTTAAGATGAGATCAGATGAGCCTTTATTGATCCCCAGAGGGGAGAATTCAGTTGTTGTAGCAGCATAAGGACAGAATGTACAGATAAATAGACAAGGTAAAAAAAAGAAGAAAAGAAATAACTAGAAAAGTGCACTCAGTAGATAGAGTAGTGGTAGATGCTTATTTTGGTGACAGACAATATAATTTGGCAGCAACAAATATTAGATAGGCCCAAAAATGTTATTAGGGTGGTTAGAGTCAGAGGGGTCACAAAAAACATTAGAATTTGTCTTCTATGGACAATAAATATCCATAACTAATTTAATGGAAATCCTCCCGTATCTTTTTATGATGGCTTTTCATGGACCAAAGATTTGGTCAAGGGGAAATTGTGACCTGACGCTGGTGCGAAACGAAAGGTCAGCAGATCACCACAAACATTATGAGTCATCCTCCAGAGACCATAAATATGTTGTCAAGAATCACTGCTACGGATCAGTCGTCTGGAAATGTTGCAGCTGACACACACACACACACCGCCATTTTTTGGCCCAGTGACCAGTGGAGAAAAAATGAGCCACTAAAGTATATAAAATATTTTAACATTTTCTTTTTTTTTTTCCAGGCATGCATCTTTGGTTATGTCGTAACCTCGGTTCTCTGAGTAAAGAGACCATTGGGGTCTTTGATTCCACAGAGAAGTAAAGCAGTTTCTTATTCCTTGTTGACCACCGTGGATTTTGTCAGCAGGCATGATGACTCTCACTAGCACATTTAATGAGTGTAGCTGGCTCATGCTAATGTTTAAACCCATAGTCAAGGGTCACTGTGACCTCACAAAACAAGTTTTTGGACGTAACTCAAGAATTCATAAGATAAATATGACAAAATTTCACACAAATGTCTAAAAGGATACTAACAGTACTACTAACTACTTACATGCAACCAGTTACAGCTACTGTGGACAGATATGTAATTAAATTACTTTTACTAATCAAAATGTTTACGGGTTGCCTGGTGGAGATCTGTCCTTCAGTGAGTGCACTTTTCTAGATCTGACTGGTTTGGGTGCAATGTTCCAAAACTGCAGCGCACAACAAAGCTGCCAAATAACTACTCACATTATTCCCTGAACATTTTTAATTAAATTGTCCTTTTCTAGGAACAAGTGCGGTGATCTGTCTACCTTTAAAACTCTGACCTGAAATAATCAAAAGTGGATTGGAAGGGATGACACGGCATTTCAGGTTTTTATGTCTCATTTTAAATGTAAACGACAAAACTGGGGAGTTTTTTGTTCCAGGAAATAAAGTATTTTTAAGCCTAATGTGACACTAAATTACTTTTGAAAATAGCTGAGCATTATAAAGTGTGAAACAAAGTTTTTTCTCTATTTACTTCTCTGCTTACCCCTCCCCCACACACAAGCAGAAACTGGTGTTGGTTTGCTGCCAACCGGAGCTGCCAACCAGCCTGCAGTCTGTGTCTTTTTGGTATGGTAATATCCAGACAAGAGGCAGAGCAGAGAGGAGAGGAGAGGAGGAGAAAAAAAACTGCTCACATCAAAGAGAAACCCACTTCTCTTTTCTTGACCTCTCTTTTTTCTTCCTCCTCTTTGACATCACACTTTTCTTTCACATCACACACTCCAAATTGTGTTGCATATTCAACCATTTTGATTCCTATTCCTACTCTTTATTCTAAATCCGATCCAAATTCTTGCACCAATAATGATTCATTTAATCTAACATTAGTTTTAATTATATCAAAACCAAACTATGAAAAAATACTATAGATTTAAAATGACATGGAGCTCTGTTTCACAATTAAAAACTAATCTTAGTTTAGCAAATCCAAGTTTAGTAAACTGTAGACTGAAATTAAATAGTGTTTTATTAATATGGAAAAGCTTGCTTACCCAAATTGAATGTGTTTTGAAATTGAATGAATAAAAAAAATGTAATGGTGATAATAATAATAATGATAATGGTAATAATGATAATGATAATAATAATAAATAAATAAATAAATAAATAAATTTGAGTATGAGCAAAGTTATACAGTATTGTTTGCTAGTTAGCTAAATAAACCAAACAAAAAATGTTATATTGATTGCTAACTAGCTAAAAAAAAAAGAAAAAAAAGTGACATCCCCACAAAAACATTATGTCCATGTAATGTTGCGATTGTCACGTTGCATTTGTGATGTTCTAATGAGGTTCCTGCAACATTACAGTTGCAGTAGCTGCTATGTTGTTGAAACATTACAACAAAACAGGTATTCTACGGTATTCTTGCAACATCTCTGCTACATCCTCTGCATGGCGTTTCTGGAACTTTGAATGATGACATTGCTGCAACAATGCTAAAACATCACAGCATGTCCAAAAAGTGGTGGAAATGTTGGGAGAACATATCAGCTACATTTAGAATAACATGCTGGTGATGACAATCTGGAATTTCACTTCGTAGTTTTGCTACAATGTCACATGTCACAAAAGTAGTGTTGCAACTACATTCCTACAACTTAGTGTCAGAACAGATTGTTTCCTAGCTTGCTGCAAATCTAATAAAATGTAACATTGTTTGCTTGCTAGCTATTACTCAACAAAATGTTACATTATTTGTTAACTAGCTGTAAAGTTTTTAAAAATTATAGTGTATATTGTTTTTGCTAACCTTCTAAAAAAGTTAACAATACTTTACATTCTTTGGTAGCTAGCTAAAAAGTTGATTAGCCTTCTCAAGCTGGTTCAGCAGGGAATCGTTTTGCTCAATCCCTCTCAAAAATGCAGCCATTTTAAAAGTAAAATAACCTCCTCAAGTATAAGTTTAAAGCTAATACTAGATTGCATATGAAATTGGAGCTCAAAGTTTTGGTGCAACAGAGGTAAATTTAACTAGATTTAGAGTGAAGGACCAACCTGTGGATTAAAGAGAGGCTTAAATTTAATCTTTTAATTTTAATTTAGTTTGAAAATCTGCTGCAACATAATTTGATGTTAAACCATGATTTAATCAGGGTTGAAAATTTATCCTTGCCCAGCCTGAGTCAATAATTTCCCCCTTCTCTTTCCCTTTCCCTGTACTTTTTCATTCTATCCTTCTGAGGACATTTTGGCTCAGAGAAAGAAGAGACTGCATGCACACACTCAGTGATCCTGTCTTTCTCTCAGGAGAAGGAGGGATAGAAGATAGCGGGTGCCTCTCTAGGGTGTCCTTTGGATTTGGTTGAACCACCTGGACTCGCAGCACTTCACAGGAGACAGACACACAGATGCAGACCGACAAAAAGTGGGAGGAATAGGCCAGCTGGTGTGTGTCTGTTTATGTGTGAGTTATGAGATATGCAGAGCTACTCATGCCATTCCCAGTGGGTTTCCTATCACAACACATTACACACTTTCTACCTCTCACCTCCTCCTAAATCCATCTCTCTTAGACTTCCTCTCTCTCTCACACACACACACTCTTAAATGCGCACACATTTCACTGCAGAGCACACCGAACCACACACACACACACACACACACACACACACACACACACACACACACACAGACAGCGTTGTCCGCCGCTGTGCCGTATAGCTGAGTAACACAGTCAGAGACAGAGTGCGGTGGGAGGTTTGGATGCCGTCCCAGTGTTTGTTGGGGAGGAAGCCAGCGGTGGAGTGATGCTGAGAGCCTTAGTGGACCCACTCTTACCTCCCACATGACATCCTCTTAATGTTGTACACACAGAATGAGAACGGTCTGTGGTTGTACCTTAATGCAATGAAGGGCTACTTAAGAGGTTTGCTCCGAATACATATTAATTTCAGAAAACAGAAGCATTGATCTGAAGTTTATCGACAGATGGGGGAATATTTCAGTCATGGGTGCAGTTTGCATTGGTTCAGGGGGCTCACTGAACCCCCTAGTGGAGCACTGATTCCGGTCTAATTATGTGGTATGGTAGCCTCCTGTGATGCACACTGATGCACAGCGATGGACCACATGTTGTGGTCGACTTACTAGAAAATACTACGGGTTCACTCGGGCAGCTCAAGTGACAAAGCAGCAATCGAGTAAGTAAGATAAGTAAGTCACCCTCTCTCACTCAAACACACACAGTGCGCAGAGCAACCAGCGCATCCAGTGCGCTCTCAGCTCGGCTGATCGGCGCTCAGAGCGCGTCTAAACAGGTTCAATCCTGGAACATTCTTTTTCTACACAGTGCAGCCAAACACTAGGTTAAAAACACACAGTATAGACCTACACATGAAGGCTTCTATTCTGTTCAAATTCATTGCTAAGACATGAAGGACGAGTCATTTGTGTGTGCCTGTGTGTGTGTGTGAGAGAGAGAGAGAAGCATGAAGGGTTACTTGTTTTGCTCCATGAAGCACCTGCAGGCTTGTCTGTTTGGAAACGCTAACAGCTGGGATCTGTGTCTGGTTTACTGTCAAGATTTTGTGGTTTGTGTGAGTTCAGATTCTATGGTAATTCTTGCAATATACCGTTACTTATCGGGCAAATATTCAGGATATGAAAATGCTCCTGCTGGTATCATGATCATTCATGTTTGTGTGAACAAAACCTCTATTATACACATTACATTTCCTCTAGATTTTTGTTTTTCGAAGCTGCGGAGCTGGAAGTTCAGATCGGATGATCAATCATGTTTTCTCTTGATATTTTTTCCCGCCATGATGATAAAATCACAATGAGTCGTAGCTGCTAACGAGCTAGCTTTGAGTTCAGTGGAGCGAACGGCTCAGGTGAGTCATCTAAATGCAGCTACATGACATTTCCTAAAATTCTGACGCAGCAGCAGCAATAAATGTGGCTTTATATAACAGAACTGGCCAGTCTGTAAGGTGTCTGTAAGCCAACAACAACACGGTCGCTTGTTATTCAACTGGCAGTGTGTCTGAGGTTGGAGCTGCAACACAGTCAGAAGTGACAAGTGTTTATGTCGAGCGGTCTAGTAATTTTCTTATTACTGGTAATGTTAATGGTAGTAGTGGCGGTGGTAGTGGTATTATTTTGGTATTGTTATAGCATAAATTTATTTCTATTCATACAATTATCTCCATTTACAAAGACAAAATATGTGTTTGGGTGTATTAATGCTATTACACGATGACTAGCAGTCATTGTTGGAATGCACCCACACACATCTACACCTACAGTACATCCATGTATATCATTAAACACATCCATACACAAATACACATGCAAATACCAACACAACACGTGAAAATTGTTATTAATGTATTCATCATTGATTCTGCTCTTGAATTTTTTCTGTCTCATTTACTGTTATGTTATTATAGTGTTGATGGTGTAGGAAGTCGTGGTTGATATTATTGATATCACGGTGATGACAGTGATGGTGAACCACAACTAGAGCTGCACAATATGGTAAAAAAAAAAAGTCTTATTGCAATTAATTTGACTGAAATTGAAAAAATCTTTTTCACATTACAATTTTTAATTTTTGCTTAAGAAAAATACTATTAAAATCATGATGATGTGACATTTGTTGGGTCTGAACCAAACAAAATGTTTTATTACATCTGAAGAACGAGGCCAGGGCACCTCTGCAGCGCTTCACTTCTGTTTTCACTCACATTTTTAGTTTTTCAAAAAAGTGCGATTTGGTTTTAGTTCTGCAATTTGGATATTATACCTGGCCATATTGCGATTTCAATAACACTGCAATTAACTGCACAGCCCCACCCTCACCCGACCAATCCACTGTAGTGGTAATGCTGATGATAATATGCCATAATTATAATTATTATAAAATAGAACATATAAAAAAAAAAAAAGATATTGTATTGTGCTAGGTATTGTGATAGATTGTGCATATTGTGAGATCATGATATGACATACAGTAAGTGTGTTTTCCTGGTTGCAAACAGTTTATGATTTTCTGAACTTTGCCTCTATCCACATTACTGACCATTATTTATCAAAAAATCTCATTGGGTTAATATTTTATGAAAGCACCAACAGTCATCTCTACAATATTGTTGCAATATCGAAGTATTTGGTCAAAAATATTGTGAAATTTAATAATTTTGTCCCCTCAACTCCTTTCATTCCTTCTTCCGGGAAACAGGAAAAAAATGTTTTATTTATTTATCTTTTTAAACACAGAACATGTTAAAATATATTCAGAAAAATGTAGGCCGACAGTTTATTGTCATAAAACATGCAGCAGATATGTGTGTGTGTGTGTGTGTGTGTGTGTGTGCCGTGTGCCAGTAAAACACAACACAGCCTATTAATTAACACAAAGCGCTGTGATTAAAAAGCACATGCATGCTCCAAGTCGAGTCTGACCTGGTGGGGATTGCACCTTTATTGTAGGCAGTACGGTAACACCTTTTGGCCCATCAGATTCATTCTGTCGCAGGCTGACCTCTTGTGATTGAGCCAGTACCGTCATTACTTGCGGTCTCGGCTCGCACCAGCGGAGCAGCCATAGAAAACTTAGCTTTATAGAATGGCTTAGAAGACACCAAATGACTTGCTTTAATGAATTTCATTAGTTTATATAATGAAAATTTGTAAAATATTACTTTCATGAGGTTGTTATCCTCAAAAGACAAATCGCAGTCAATAAACTTTGCATTTCATGATTCTGTCAGTCGCAGTTGAGCAGCAGATATAATGATGTTCAAGCTGGATGCGAAGCTTATCTTAATTCTAATGTTGATGGACATAAATTGTGTTCTTTTGCCTTAAAAATGATCAAAATAATACATAAAAAAGGTCAGGTTAGGAGCACATGTATGAGTAATTCTTCTTGTTGCATTTAGTGTTGCTTGAAATAACCAGGACTTAGCTAAAGTAAGTACTATAATAAAATATATGTATATGTTTTGCAAACACATTCTGTATATCCACAACTTCCTCAACACTGACAACTTCCTACTTCCTTTTTGCTCACACACTTAGGACACCTAGGACACCCCCCTCCTACTGTATATCCACACATACATTGGAAATGTAACTAACAATGACAGACAAGAGTGTATTTAAAATATAAACTACTTTGAAAGAACTTTTTTTTTTGTAAAAGCAGACAATCATTTTGAGGAAGAGAGGGCTGTGTCTGCAGCACCATGACAGGCAATTTAATAATACTAGCAAAATGCTAAAAGGCGCCGCCAAACAAAAAATAAATAATCCAGCTTGTGTACGTATGTGAGACCTGTCAAAAATGACATGCAGTTCCAAAACTAACCAGACACGTCTCCTTTTCCATCACCATGTGGGCGGTTCACAATCACATCTATCACACCCTCTGTGGGCTGTGTGAGCCCTGCTAGCCACCATAGCTGTCATCCTAATATAATGGATTTTGATGAAATGCCTCCCACAAGATTAGGAAGAGGTACTGGAGCTGTCAAGGGTCATACACTGTGGACGTCCGTCTGAATTATGTGATGCCTTCACTCTACTTCACTCTAACCGGCATTAAAACTGGTTTAAAAAATTCAAATTTATGTTGATGAATCTTGCAGGCGCCCTCTGAAGTAGCCAAACGTTGGCACGCACGAACCACTCGTCACCCCCCTCGTCCTGCTTTTATTTCAGCTGTTCATTCCTGGCGTCCTCAGCGCAGAGCAGGACGGCAGCGGAGGGGTGGGGGTTTGGTTGGTTGGTGTTGGCGGAGAGTCACCTCACTTGAGGGCAGATCTTGGGGTTAACATGAGGATCCCAACTCTGACAGGGTGTCAATACAAAGCAATTTACGGGACCCCATGAAGAATCGACCCCCTAGATAACAGGCAATTTCTCTGCTCGGCTGGTCACCACGGCCCGCAGAAGACCAAATCAGAGCAGAGAGAGCTAAACAGACACAGAGACAGAGAGATTGGAAGAAAGAAGTGATTAGGACCATATACTATAGACCATCAACACATGCCTACAGTGATGGCCGGCGGACGTTTACGCATACGCTCACGCACACACTCAGGCACACAAAAACCCCGGGCTCGCACACCCACGCGCGGCGCTTCCTCTAACACAGCCACTGATATGGATGCGGCTCAGGAGAGGGAGGATGTGAAAGCGGTGTTAGGCTGCGGATAAGAGGCAGAACCAGACCGAGAGAGGGAGAGAAAATTAAACAGAGACACAGAGCAGGGAGACTCTCGCTGGAAGAAAATGGATTCTGAAAATGAATGAATAAGTTATTCAAAGGAAAGAAAGCCAAAGACGAGAAAGAGAGGAGAATTTTCTTTTAAAATTATATATTTTTTTTACCAGTATAGAGTTATGACATGTGATTTTATTTTAGACAGCAGTGTTTCCATGCAGTGTTTCCACCAGAATACTGGTGAGTGTGAGGGATGGCTCAATACAGAGATGGAAAGTAACTAAGTACAAATACTTTGTTACTGTACTTAGTTTTCAGGTATCTTTCTTTTCTTGACTTTTTACTTTTAGTTCCTACATTTTAACACAAGTATGTGTACTTTCTTATTTCTACAGTTTTCTTACTTTAGTTTTAATGCATTTGAAGGGAATAATTGATTATTATGTTGATTAATATGATTATTATATTGATCCCTGTGCGCAGCCTTCCCAATATCAAGACAGATTTCACGACAAAAATGATGGAACAAGGTGAAAACGTTATGACAGATATATCAAGATGAAAATGGTGTAAAAGACATAAAAAGATGAAAACGACGTAACAAGACAAAAACACCAGAAAAAGTGTAACAAGAAGGATGGGAGGTAAAGACAAAAATGATGTTAAAGATGTAATGAGACAAAAACAACGCAACAAGACATAAAACAAAGAAAATGGCATAAAAAACTAAATTTAAATGATGCAACAAGACAAAAACAGTGTAACAATATATAACAAGACAAAAATGACATAAAAGTTGTAACAAGAAAAAAGTAACGTAATACCTAAGAGAAAAATGACAAAAGACGGACTAAGATGAAAATGACGTAACAACACATTCCAAGACGGAAATGACGTAAAAGATAACAAGACAAAAATGATTTAAAAGATGTAACAAGATGAAAACAACGTAACGAGACTGAAGAGGAAAATTACGTAAAAGATGTGACAAGACAAATCTGAAGTAACAAGATGTTACAACGAAAATGATGGGAAAGACCTAACAGGATAAAAACTGCGTAACAAATGTAACAACACACGATGAAGAAAACGTGAGACAAAGAAACGGCCGGTAGGAATGTCCTGCAGAGGGCGACTTTTTTACTTTTACACTTTGAGCACATTTCAGAGGCTGTACTATTTCACCTTTACTTGAGTAAAGATGTTGACTCAGTGCTAAGACTTATTTTTACAGTACAGAATGTTTGCACTCCTGCCAACTCGGGCTCAATGCTACTTCTGAATGTCCAATACCACAGCCTTGAATATCTGCAGCTTCCAATCTGATACAGCCTTTTTCCTTCTCTTAAGCAACCAGCTGTTAATAATACATTTGTATGGATGCACTTAAGCTTGACCCAGCCATCTAAAAAACATCATGGTCAAACTGTAAAACAAATATTCACCTCCCGCGAAGGAAGAAACACACAGCTCACAACATGACTCAGTTATGCAATACTGCTGCTTCTTTTCATTTAAACTTTTTTTTATATACAGATCAGCAACTTTGATTGGTCAGCATCGTTCAAATATTCAAGATGAGATTTAAATAAACTGCATAAATTGGACTCTGCTGTTTTGCTTTTTTTCTTCCTTGAGATTAAAGGGACAGTTCACCCCCAAAACAAAAAGAGTTGCAGAGTTTTGGAGATGTTGAGATGCCTGACTTCTCTCCACTTTAATGGGATTGCACTCAGCTTGTGGTGCACAAAGCACCAAAAGGTCCAGTGTTTCTTTCCAAAAATCACGACCTGGTTACTCAAGATAATTCACCATAAACCATAAACCAGCCTTGTTGCAATCAGTTGTATGTGAGAACTACTTTCTTTCTAGTAGAAAAGATAGTGGTTCTGGTAGATTCCAAAGTACTTTTGGTAGATTCTACTGCACATAAGCTCGTGCAGAAAGTATCATCAATGTAAATACAGAGTCCTTGCTTCTCTCATGTTGCATCCTATCAGCTTGGACTACGATCCGCCCATCAAGTGCAACACCTTGATCGTGGATGTCATAGACCAGGTCTCTGGGCACAACAGTCTCAAATTTCCTGTTGCTTGTTCCTTAAATCCAATCTAGGTCTAGGTTAGCATCGCTCTTGTCCTTGCTCTCCTCCACTCCTCCTGGGTTGGTAGCTGCGGTGCATCCAGCTGATCCAAACCCCACGTTTCATATTTTAATGCCTACGAGTGTATTTCTGTCATATGTGATACGTGTTTTAGCAATAAAGCCAAAAAAATAAAAGAAAACATAAACGTAGCAAAATCTGAAGGAGCTTCCGACCACACCATCTGCATGCGCCGCCGTTGCCATGGATATGGCATGGTTTCGGAATGAGATGTTCAACAATCACATATAGGTATACTGTTCACATACTTTTTCCATTAGAATGTGTATGTAGTGAAGTGCAGAAACAATCACTGTGTTGAGGAGTGCAGATGAAAGTCAAGACTGACACTGAGATGACACAGAGCGAGAGAGAGAGTCAGAAATATGGGATAGACGCCTAGAAGACAAAGACAGGCGATGGGAGGGAGAGAGCAGAGAGCAAGGCAGAGGGACAAAAAGATTTAAAGAACACAGCACTTGAAGCAGTGTCTCTTCTGACATCATCAAATGCTGCCTGAAACGGTGCCAGGCATATGAAATGGAGCACAAAGCATTCTGGGTAAAATCATAAGTTCGCCTGCTGCCAAGGGTGAATCTGTGAACTCCGTCTGAGAGGTGAAGGAAAGCCGGCAAAGCTCCTCCGATCCAGAGCCGGTCTGTCAAGAAGTGAGTAATGGTGAATGACATCGCTAACCTCCCCCGATCATTTTCTAACGTTTTATTGTTTCTTCTTCAAAAAGGCGCACAAGTCCCTTGTTTGTCATTTCCCAACTTACAAAATATGTCTTCCTGACTTTCTGCTTTCGTGTATTTCCAGCACAGCATCCGTCTTACCTGAAAAAGTGGGGGGGTTTTGTCATAAAATTCAAAGGGCAACTGCTCTGGTTCTTTTTTTCATATCCCACAGGATGAAATCTCCATAATTTATCTGACTGGGTTGACAGGGTTGCTGATCAGGAGTAGTGACTCAGTGATTTCTTCATAACATGCTGGATTTTTTTGGCATTTGAAACTCAAATTTTTTCACCCATCGTCTGCTGGATGCAAAAAAAAAAAAGAAACAAAAGAAGAGGAACAGGGCTAAGAGTTTGCAGCCATGCTAGCAGCTCTGTGAGACTTGTTTAGCCTTCCTCTTGTGTTAGCTTTCTTATACCATCTCTTATGTTAACGGGTCGGTTTCGACCCGTGTCTTAAATCAGCCATAAAATACCCTAAATTCAATTATTTATCATCCAATTTGTTTCTTACCTCTTGGTTACCTTGTTAGGCTTCCTTATCCATGAAAAGATTGCTAATATATTTGTTATGACCCCTGGGGCTTTCTTTTGACAGCATACCCCTCATTTTTAATATAAAAAATGTTAAATGAACCTCAAGAGAATTATATAAATATATATAAGGTTGTTATGTTATCTGACTATTACTGGGGGGTATTAGAACACATCTCTTAAATGTTAAAAAAAAAAATCTTTTTAATGTTAATGTTATTAACTATAGTAACATCTATGGTGTTACGGGTCAATTTCGACCCATATATATTTACTTCAAGAAAAAGGCAAAAAACAAGTCTTTTTTCAAAAATAGAACTTGAATACAAATACAAAATGAAAAGCAGAACTAGTAATCATGCAAAATGTAGATTTCCAAGGTCAAATAACAACCAACCAAGCAAACCGGACCAACAGAAATCAAGTACTAGTTCCATAAAAAGTCTCTCTATGCAAGAACATGTATGTGTATGCGTGTATATTAGATGCATGTGTTGTGACACTTTTAGTGTATTCTTTGCAGAGATATTTTTGCAGGTGAAGCACAATGTGTTTGTCTTTCTGTCTTTATGACGGAGTACTTGGTGAGCTCTGCAGCTGTCT
>JAJHUR010140497.1:190821-207813 GCA_027495735.1 Lutjanus campechanus | reverse complement strand
TGTGTTGAGGAGTGCAGATGAAAGTCAAGACTGACACTGAGATGACACAGAGCGAGAGAGAGAGTCAGAAATATGGGATAGACGCCTAGAAGACAAAGACAGGCGATGGGAGGGAGAGAGCAGAGAGCAAGGCAGAGGGACAAAAAGATTTAAAGAACACAGCACTTGAAGCAGTGTCTCTTCTGACATCATCAAATGCTGCCTGAAACGGTGCCAGGCATATGAAATGGAGCACAAAGCATTCTGGGTAAAATCATAAGTTCGCCTGCTGCCAAGGGTGAATCTGTGAACTCCGTCTGAGAGGTGAAGGAAAGCCGGCAAAGCTCCTCCGATCCAGAGCCGGTCTGTCAAGAAGTGAGTAATGGTGAATGACATCGCTAACCTCCCCCGATCATTTTCTAACGTTTTATTGTTTCTTCTTCAAAAAGGCGCACAAGTCCCTTGTTTGTCATTTCCCAACTTACAAAATATGTCTTCCTGACTTTCTGCTTTCGTGTATTTCCAGCACAGCATCCGTCTTACCTGAAAAAGTGGGGGGGTTTTGTCATAAAATTCAAAGGGCAACTGCTCTGGTTCTTTTTTTCATATCCCACAGGATGAAATCTCCATAATTTATCTGACTGGGTTGACAGGGTTGCTGATCAGGAGTAGTGACTCAGTGATTTCTTCATAACATGCTGGATTTTTTTGGCATTTGAAACTCAAATTTTTTCACCCATCGTCTGCTGGATGCAAAAAAAAAAAGAAAAAGAAGAGGAACAGGGCTAAGTTTGCAGCCATGCTAGCAGCTCTGTGATGCTTGTTTAGGAAAATGCTAAAGAAAAATTAGCATGCTAACATGCTCACAAAGACAAATGTAATGTGGCTTTTTTTTTTTTTTTTTTTTTAGCAAATATAATGTTTACCATGTTCATCGTCCTTATAAGTATGTTATCTATGGCTGGGATTCGACAGAGGCCGATTATTATTATGATACGTAAAGGGCTAGTTCACCACAAAATTAAAAATGCTTATTTTTCCTCTGGCCTGTAGTGCCATTTTACTATCTATACTGTTTTGGTGTGAGCCACAGAGTTTTGGAGATACTGGCTGTAGAAATTTCTGCCTTTGCTCAAATATAATGGGACTAAATGACACAACTCCTGTGTTGCTCCAAGCACAAAAAAAGTAAACATTTGAAAAATTCATTCACAATAATCCACAGACCTTGTTGTGAGCAGTTTCATGTAGGAACTACCTTCTCTCTGCAGTAGTATCAGAACTATTTCCTTTCCAATAGAAAGAAAATAGTTCCTACAGGACAGTGCTCACAGCGAAGTCAGTGGATTATCTTGAGTAACCAGGTCATGATTTTTGGTAACATACACTGGTTTTGAATCTTTCAACACAGGACTTGTGCCATTCACTCCCATTATATTGGAGTGAAGGCAGACGATATCTCTTGAAAGGACGACAGGCCAGAGGAGTGTACGAAGTGAGATTAATGTGTTACCGAGGTATGTTGAGTCTAAAGCCAGGGTTTTCAGTGTAACAAAGGTGGCTCTCTTTTAACCTGGCTAGATCACCATGGTAACTTATGCTTGACTCATAACCTGGTCGGGAGCAGGTTATGTTCTGAGTTTGAGATTAAATCATCTGTAAAAAGCGTTGTTCTTTAACTAATTCTTTTCCTAATGAAGTTCTTTATGAGCGACAGAGATTATAAACTGAGGGAAGACGTTAAAAATGGAAAGTCGCTGAGCTGTATGTTCGTAATATCACAGAAAAAAGTTATATAATGTAGAAATGTAGCATAATGTAATGTAACAGCAGCACAAACTGTCTGCATCACGCTGTCACGAGAACTTCTGTTTAGTGATGCCGAGTCATTTTTCTCCCGTTTGCTTCAGATCATATTAACACCTCAAATTTACACAGTTTTGCAGTGCTGATGTTGCAGCTCAGAACACTGATTAGAAAATTCATCAGTCTGTCCTATTTATCAAGGAAAACCTTCAGTCAGTTACATTCATTTTACTTTGATTTGGCCGAAAACCTGAGTGATCTCCACGTCTCTGTCAGGGACAGTGTCAGACTGACAGCATGTGTATAAAGTCTAGCTGTTTAATGTGCAGTTGTCATCTTAGGAATAAACGGCAGCATTAAGATCACATTGAGGCAATCAGTAACTTTTTGACAGCGTTCTTCTGCTCCCGCCTTACTTGCAGCAACAGTGTTGCTTTTTGCCGTAATACATTTTGTATATTTTCCATAGCTCTTAATTATAACAACTTGATCATTTTGACTGAAGTGGGCGGCTCGCAATCACTTCACTTTGTGCAGAAGAAGAGTCAAATGATGCAACAAACACCCCTATTTATGTGAGCGCGCACAGAGGATTTGGGTTTTGTCAAGCAGCTCATACAAAGAAAGCCTGGCTGTGTTGTTCGTAGTACAGCCCTCAGGGCAAAATACATGTATTTTTGATTTGGGGGGTGAACTGTCCCTTTAACACACAAAACAAAAGAATACAATACAATAACACGAAACCGTATTATTACAATTTGCAATTCTGTGATGAGTATTGCATTAAACAATGTGATATATTGCAATTTAATACCTTTTTCAACTGAAAATTATGTTCTCAAAAGAAAACATCTGCTGACTTCACCAGGGGAAAAAAACTAGCACTTAGTTATTATTACCATTGTGATTAATATTATTATTATTATTATTATTATTATTATTAATCCCAAGCCTGTAATTCACATACTTACAGATCAATACTTAGTGTCTCTGTATCGATACAGTATTGCCATGCAAAATATCATAATACTATGCTGTCAATCAATTAAAATTTTCCCCCACTGTAAATGTTAGCATAAGATTTGACAATAAACACTGAACACAAAGCAGCTGCTGGATTTGGCCATAAAACAAAGTGGACTATTAGACAAAATGAAATTCTGACCCCGTGCAAAAGTTTGTCCCACACCATCCAGCAGAAGTTGAGACATTTTACCAGATAAGTGAGAATTTTGACCTGCTGGTGGTGAGGATCAACAGCGTCAGTGGGAATCATCCTCTGAGGAACACAAAAATGTCTGTTCAACCAACAACCATCCATCCCTCAGCCGTTGAGATACTGGAGTCGATAATATCATCCCTGGAGCCGCGCTGCCCCAACAAATGGCTGCTCAGAGGTCAGTACTATGGTACAGAAATTCTGGCAGCTTAATGGGATACTACAACATACATTTGTGGAGTTTTGGATTTTCTGAGCAATGGGGCAGCTGTGGCAGCCTGTCCACTATACCCCCCACCCCCCGGCTCAAATGTTAACAACGGGCTCAGATGCCAAGAATAACGTGAAAAGTCGACCTCATGTCAAGGTAACTCTTGTCACCAGACAGAACAATAGCTTTTGGTTTTAGCAACACTGCCATCATCAGTTTAAGCAGCAATGCTAATGTTAACCAGCAGCGTCTTGCAGATGGTTCCCTTGAAGTCAAAATGAAGCTCTTAAATATATGCTGTGCATTTTAAACGACTCCTTAAGTCTGATGTGTGACCTGTTTTTGAAGCAGCTCCATTTGCACTGCTCTTAACACGTGAACCTCCATCTGGAGTGGAAATCTTGTTTTATTTTCCTTTATACACACACACACACACACACACACACACACAGTGAAGTCAATGAAAACAAGTCACAGGTCTGGATTTCACAGATGTACAAACTCTCTCCAGGTGAACAGCAATTAAGCTGTCACGATCACTTGGTTGTTTGCTGGAAAAATGAAAAACTAAATGAAGGAAGTTATGGAGGAGTATTGATATACTGTTAAACACTGGTACTGATAGTATAGGCTGTGGAATTTATCAGTCAGTGTAAAGACAAAACCCTAAAATAGATCCTACAAAAAATCCTGCATCCTAAAATACCTATTCTTAGGGTTGGTGTTGAATTCAGTGAGGCCCAACCATCCCAAAAACACGCAACTACCTGATATAAACAATACTATTTCAATCAGAAACTTTGAGCCGGGGTTCTCCATTTGTCTTCTGCTCTGTTGCTCGAGTCTTTCATCAGTCTTTCCCTCTCTTCTGCTGCTTGTCCCGCCAACGCAGCCCATTTTGGAACAGGCGGGCGAGGTGATTCAGAAGCTGGATGAGACGTGTCTTTAGTGTTGACAGGTAAGCAGACAGAGAGGCTGAAAGACGGAGGAAAAACAGGCAGACGCGCGTATTCCCCAGGCACAGATATACTTCTTTTACTATACAAGGGTCGACCTTCAATTGGCTGCGTTTGCTCACCATTTACTTTACCTCTGAAGTGGTTATCATTTAAGCTTCTTGCTGTTTTTTTTAAAATTTTATTGTCTCTCCATCTCTGTAGTGTTTCTACACTACACATCCAAATACAACTTTTTATCATCTTAAAGTCTGTGTAAACACGTTATATAGAAAACAGCTGCGGAAAACATGAAAATACTGATAACTATGTAGTACCAAATCAGTCCAGCAGTTCACTTCAGCTCACCTCAGTTCCAACAACCTGACACAGAAGGAAAAAAAACAACACCATCCTGTCACCGTCCTCTGGCTCTCAGGGCTCAAACATGTCCAATAAAGCAGATCAGGGGTGTCAAACTCAATTTAAAGTGATACTCCACTCTGTGAGAATAAGCCATTTTGTATGTACTTACCACTATGCCGATGTGATGATAAGTGAAGATCTTCAGTTCACCAAACAATCCTGGAGTTTTAGGAGAAACAGGGTAGCAGCCTCATCCAGTACAATGGCAGTGATCGGTGACCACGGATAAAACATTAAAAATAGAACACAAAACAAACACAAAATGTCTCCATCCTGCTTGTGTGGTGTAATCCAAGTGTCCAAGTGGAATATCGCTTTAATCTCAGGCCACATCAGTGTTAGGTTTACCCTCAAAGGGCCAGTTGTAAATGTAAGACAATACAATTGTATTTATATCACATAATTGCCTCTGCATTTGATTAAAATTGATTTTTATAACAATTAGAATAAGTTCTAATAGCAAAAATCTAGGAAAAAATAATGGCAAGTAGACATTCAATTGTGCAACAATTATGTATTTAAAATATCAAACAGACAAAGTTGTGTCTGTGAACAAACTTAAAAACTGTTTAAAATATTAGTATTTTTGCAGTAAGATGATGTGCTGCTGTGTTCCATATGAAGAGCGCTGTGGTTCTGATTAGTGTGGAGGAACAGTGATGCTCCGTGTTACCTGCTCTCACAGTCACATGACGTCTCTGTGGGTCAGACTTGTGTCTCTGTTCTCTGCTGTCAGTCACGTTTTACATAAATGATTTGCAGCAGTGTTTCTCATCTTTCCTAAAAAACTTGCATGTTATGAAAGTTTGGTGGTGCGACACGGTACAGTGCCACCTCTGTCGCTGTTTTCATCGCGGCCTGCTCTGATGAAATGAAGAGGAGACACAGGGGAGGGAGGAGGGAGCGCTTGTTTTTGTGTGAGCGCGGCAGCAGGCATCCAGTAAGAGCGGTGCAGACAGAAACAGGAGGAGAGAGAAAACGGAGGAAATTTACAGTGGCAGTTCCTTGATGCCAAAAATGAAACATATGCGCGTCGTAATGAGATGTATTGATACGCTAGTGCTGCATTGATTTGTTTCCAATTCATGTTCAGCTTTTTACCGATACAGGCCTTCTGAACCAATGCCCTCATATCTTACACATTAAAGTCCGATGCATCGGATACACCCCTAATGATGCATCCAGCAACTAAATGACTTCAGTATGCGTGTAAAAGGGATGCATTCTCGGACATGTAGTTATTGGACACCATACTTCTGTAATGCAGTTTAGGCTTGTATGATGCAAATTATATTTTTTGCAACTTCTCGCGGGCCACATAAAATGAGATGGGCCTTGAGTTTGACACATGTAAGCTAGACTAGTCCATGTTTCAGGTTGTAGCACACTGAGGAAATGCACTGCACAGTGGAATAACACTTGAACGACCCTTCAAAGTAAAATTTGCAATCATGACCATATTGAGCTCAACCCCTTGGTAGATATGACATGGCTGCAGTGAGCCTGCAAGCACAGAATGTTGCTGCTGCAACAACATTACTGCTGCATTACACTTAAAACATTACGTTGCAACATTACTGCAACATTACATTCACAACGTTGCAGGAATGTTCCTGCAGCATTAGACTTCAAACATTTAGTTGTAGAAATGTCACTGCAACATTAAACTTAAAAAATGTTGCAGCAACGTCACTGCGCCGTTACACTGTAAATGTTGCACCAACATTCCTGCAGCATTACATCTAAAACGTTGCACCGACATTCTTGCAACATTACATTCACAACGTTGCAGGAATGTTCCTGCAATATTACACTTAACATGTTGCAGCAATGTTTCTGCAACGTCACTGTCTCAGAGGGGATGTTTCATGTGACATCCTGGTGATATAAAGTGTCACATCATCTCCAAACATTTGTGGAGACGTTGGGACATATTGGCAACATTTAAAAATGACAACTGGCGACGACACTACAACATTACATGTGATGTCCCAGCAATGTTGCAAAAAACTTTGCAGCAATGTGCCTGCAACTACTTTGTGTCAGTGGGTACTGCAGTTATCATCACAGCCCTCATCTTTAAGTCACTCTTTTAAATCTCAACCCTCTACCCAGATGGTTCCTTTCATACCTTTGAATAATGAGGATACATTAGAAGATGTTTCACATCTTGAGGAGGATGCTTATAGGCATGCAAAATCTCTCTCTCTCTCTCACACACACACACACACACACACACTCTGACAGAAGTGCTTACAATGACTGAGCCATTTCTTCGTCTTCCTCCTCTTTGATCACACTCTTCCTCGCCCGCCCGTTTACTTTCCGCGACTCTCTTATCTCTGTTGCTGCCTATGAACCATAAACGCATGAAACAGAGCAGGAGCAGCCAGGTGAATACACTATGACTCGGTTACCGTGGAAACACAGGTAGCAACTCTCAAGGTGATTCTGTATTCAGAATTCTTCCAGGGACACACCGCAAAATGTGTTTTTGCTGGTGTTGACTGCTGTTCATTTTCTAGCTGTCTGACCTTTAACCTGTTGAACTTCAACCTCCAAAGTAAACGTTTTACAAAGAAGCTCCAAAAAAAAAAACCACATCTGAGCCTTTATTCCTCAAGCACCGCACAGTGCCTTCTTCTTCTCTTTTTTCTCTACCTTTACCACCAAGAGTAAAAAACATTTCATCAACTTTGTTAAATTAGGAAATGACCCCAATAAGGAGAGTTCCAGAGATTTCCTAACATGTTAAGGGGTGGCTGGGAGATGGAATTTAGGCACAGACTAGGCCGCACATTCCCCCGGGAACAGAGACGTTCAATGATGACATTGAGCTCATTAAAGGATAAACTTTTGGCAAAAAATGGAATCATTTTTATGACGGACCTGGTGCGGGATTTAAAAGGGGAGCACGTGCTCTCTTCATGAAATGTAAGGTGCTTCTCATGGACCGTTTGTTCCTAAAATCACAGGGAGTCCCCAGGACTTGATTTGCTCTGAGGTCCTCAAAATCAGAGAGAATCAGAGAATCAGATTTGCACATGTCAACTAAAATCCCAAGTCAAACTAAAGCACTTTTCAAGCATTTTCAAGCTGTTCCAGCACTTAACACCCTTGGTAAATGACATATATACATATACAAAGTGATTATTTCACTTCTTCATGGCATTAAATCAAATGTTACTGTGTTATCAACCAAATGTATGATTTGTGCAAGAATTCTACAGACAGGTGACAAATTAAAGGAAAACACAACGAAGTTTCATGTTTCAAAATCACCTGTCTGTAAGAAGACTTGACTTCTTTTAAGGGTTGCAAATTTTATGAATTTCCTTAACCAATACTTGAAAATGCTGACAATAGATTGATGAATAATTGATAATTTTATAATAGTTTTGCTTTTTTTCCCCCTTTGTAAATTTAGTTTCAAGTTTCTTTATCCAATAAATGCCTCCGCCAGACAAAACAATGAGGCAAATGTCAAATGAGGCGGAGTTAATGCCATTTCTAGACTATAGATTAATTATCAATGAATATATGTTTAATTGGTTAAATTCTTATTTGGCAATGAATCGACTGATTAATCATTGACTTCTGATACAATCCTGCTTGGCAAATATCTGACTTATTTTATCTCTTTAGCTAAAAACTTGCTTAACCAATGAAGTCAGTAAGTAATGTGATTACAATTTCCAGCCACATATCCCAGATCTAAGCACTTTTTGAACTTTGAAAACACTACATTAAAATCCAAGCCTTTTCAAAGATTTCCAGCACCTGTATGAACAGTAATTTATACATCCTTATTCTTTGGGTAAGAATGAGTGTGTGTAAGAAAAAATGTTCAGCTAATACTAGAACAGAGACTCTGCCTTAGCACATGAGGTGCGTGTGCTACCAAGTGAGCTACCAGAATAGGATAAAAGCATAACACACCTCAGTTTTAATTGCTTTTAGCTGTATAACTGATCAGAGAGAATACCTGTACTCATGTGCTGATGCGCATATGTGTCGCCATGGTTACCAAATGATTTACACAGATATAGACATTGCAGAAATTGTACAGATCACTTCCTACAACATCTCTTCCTGGACAGTTCTCAATAAGCCAATGGATTTTAATTCAGCTTTTTTTTAAATCATGCTAAAATCACATATGTACTGTGAGTTTTCACCAGGCTTCAACTGACAGCTTTCACACCAGCCCCAGTGAACTACAGAGTTCAACTCAACCAAACCAAACAGATTTGGTGCGGAAAAACACTCCTTAAAGGCAGCTTTGGAAAAGTGATGATTTGTGTTTCTCACAATCAACAATCAATCTCTGATTGCTCAAACAGCTCCTCAGATAATTATCAAATTCAAAAACTTCCACACGCTGTTTTCATGCAAATCCTGGTTTAAAGGAAAAGTGCTGTTTCCAAAAATCATACATCTATAGACTCACGCAAGAATCTCTCAGTCATCATCCACAAGAAGTGTGTGGCAGTGACTGCATCCACAGAGACTCCACCCTCTGCCCATACCCTCTTTATTTTCTCATGAATTTGCTGAGCCCCGGACGCTTTACCAACAAAAAAATGTCTGTATTTGACGTCCCAGGAATGAGACTCAACAATCAGCTCTCTTTCTGGTGTGGTTGTGAACAGCAGCTTCATATTCAGTGTTTAATTGATGTATCGATTAATTTAAAATGACTGATGGCAGGGCTACAATATCTGAGAGATACATTATATTTTTACAGTGTATTTCCCCAGTACTGACTGACAAATATCAATACCTCTGATATTACGTCAAATAAAGATCGATTCTGGCTTCAATAGGATTAATGGCAAAAAAGTAATCACTTGAAGTTACTCTGCTCCACGTTGTTCTGTTTGTATTTCATCAAAGCGCAGAACCACCTGTGCAAATGACGTTCAGTTGTGTAGTGGATCTGCTCTTCACTTCTCTGCTGCTGTCTGTGCTCGTGTGCACCGCCCGTGCGCAGCCTGACCGGTTTCATCCGACACATATAGCTCAGGCCCGAATATCCAGGTAAATTATAATTAAATTAAAATTTTAGTCCAATCAGATCTCGAGTATTGATTAATGTTACATTTATTAAACTGTAATATCCCATCAACAGCTGTTACTTTAACTTTGAAACATATTATCTAAATTAATTAGTTTCCTTAATTTTAATGGAATTGAGAAAAAAATATATCAAAGCTGAATGACTGAATATAACATTTTAGTGTAACTGTGAAGGGATTCCTATATTTAAGAAGATTTAGCCCACTGATGCTTTACATGAAAATATATAAGGTGATAATAAAAAGTTACTTTCTTGTTACTTACTCCGATACCTAAATTACTTGTCATCAGATTGAAACCAAATTGTGTGGCATCACCCACCTGTACCTAACATTAGAAGAATACAATGTCTCTATGCAATATATATAATATATGAGGACACAAATGTTGTATATGTACGTATTTGTGAGGTAACACTATTGTTAACTTTCATTCACATTCAGCATCATTTTGTTGGACCAACTTTTTGTTCAAATGTGATTCATTTACAAACTTTTTTTTTTTCTTCTTCTAATGTTGTGTGCTTGAACTTCTTGTCTTTTGGTTAATAAACTTTGTGCTGACACAGCATTAAACTGTGCCAGGAGCAAAGAAAGCCTCCTCTGTTGTGCTCTACCTCTTTCTTTCTTTTGTTGTTGTTGTGTGTAACCGTGCATTATGTGTGAAATAAATCTAGCCCTATCAATAAAGAAAACACTCTTGTTCTTCTTCCTGTGCATAATTGCATATGATGATGTGGTGACCTGCCATCTCGACTGTAACAAGTATAACACTGAGCTATTATCTCTCAGCTAAATTAGAGAGATTATACGGCTATAAAAAGGATATAGACTGCAAGGGAAATTATAATCAAATACTTAATTTAGTCTGCTATTTTCATCACTTCATGGTGATTTCACAAATGCTGATTACAGCAGCCTGCTTTAATTGTTGCTATCAAAAACACATATCTCACAAATTTATAGGGATGTTCATGCATATGAATGTAATTACCTTTCTTGTATATAGATTCGCTTGGCATGTGGCAAACTGCCATGACTGGATTTTGAGGCCAATGTGTGAAGCAGCCGTTTCTTTGATGGCCCAGGAAAAAAAAAAGTTCATTTGTGGCTCTGTGGTGATTTTGAGAGTCCAGGCTTTCAAATGGCCTGATGAAGCTATGACGTCATTCTATGGTTCATACCAATATGATGTCATCATCGTATTTGTTGACATCACATTATCCAAATTCTGGCTTCCCTCTACTGGCTCCCTGTGCATTTAAATTTGATTTTTACTGATCACTTTTAAAGCCTGTCTGGGTCTGGCCCCAAACTACGTAGTGGAAATATTGACCCCATATGAGCCAGTTCTCGGCCTTAGACACTTTGGCCGGGGTCCCCCTGGCTGTTCCAAAGTCAAGGCTTCAATCTAAAGGTGACTGTGCTTTTGACATCAGAACTCCTCGACATTGGAACGACCTGTTTGAGGAGATGGGGCTCACAGAAGCAGACACATTGTTTTAAAGACCCCCCTCCAGTTTTCATGTGTTACAAGAAGCAAAACGAGCAGTCATGTCTGAAGGACAAGTCTCAAAATAGCTGGCTGGGTATATGATGTCATGAACCTAAGGAACCAATCCTGTTAATCGAGGCGGTGGCGCTATAGTGGCGATGCCCAGCCCACAGGAGAAGCCAGATGTAGCTAGCAAAACAGAGGAGAAGCCAGGTGCAGTTACTTATCGTAATTTATCCAGAAAGTTACAGCACTTTGATAATTGTAGCAGAGACATGTCCATTCTTCAGAATCAGTTTACGGTTCGAACATGTAGGGCTGAATTATAGTGTGTTCACACCAAAAGGGAGGAAACATTTTTCGCTTGAGGACTGGTACGGAGCTGAGATACACAGCCGACAGACAGCTGCTGTGAGTCAGGGAACATTCGAGGAGAGAGGTTGGGAGCTCTGATGCAGATTCTTTTACTGGCAAGAGGAGTTCAGAGTTTATTTTCAGACTTTTGGAATTCGTCTTCACTCTCGCTTATCACCTCATCTGCGGCAGCGAGACACAGAGCTCGCTCGACTCTTCCCTTTATGCTATTTAGTCTCTCTGTCCATGTTGACTGTTGACCAGAGGAGTAATACAAGCGACTTGCTGCTTAACAGAAAGGAACATCGGCATCTCTGGTGAGTGCTGAGGCTCGCACACAAACAGACACACACAGCCTGCACCTACTGGTACTCGCTAACTGACTACAGTGTGTCAGTTAATAAATGCTGCAGCTTCTCAAGACCAAGAAAAGTCTCGTCTGTTGTTTCAGGGTTAGCGCCAAGTTAAACTGAGCAGGAAAGGCTAACGTTAAGCTAATGCTAACACTAACGCCGGTGTCCTACCTTTACAACATCACCTCCGGAGCATATCCTTTTCAGACGTTTTGTAATCCAGCTTTAAACACAATACACTAACACTAAATATCTTCTTATTTCTCAGTCTTTACTTTTGCTTTGTTCCTCACTTGTCAGTTGATGAGAGGCTGTGTTCCTGACAGCGCCAATCCACTGATGTATGAATAGATCCATGCGCTAATCTAAAACACATTGTACAATGGAACAAAACAACATTGACCCTTCAAAATAAAATTTGCAGTGTTGACAGTATTGACCACAGTATTCCTCTAATGCAATTACCATCCAAGTCAAAGTATTAGAATGCATTTGCTTTAGGTTGCTAGCTAATAAACTGGAAAACGAGTGTATAATCTACACATAAAACCTGCACATAAAAAAGTGGGACTATACATTCTGCATATCACATTTTACCGCTATTAAATATTTAAACGGCAACTATCAGAAAATAACATTGTTGCTGGAAGTGTCATAAAACACTGACATCACACTCTCCCCAAAGAGTAGTCCTTCTCATTGCTCGAAGTAAGTGTAGGCAGCTTCAAAAATAACTCTCAGAAGTTCTATTGTGAGGTACAAATGTTTCTAATCCTAAATTAACTTTAAGCACAAGTCCTTGAAGAAGGTCCAGACTCATGTTACTCTCAAAATACAACTTTTTTTGTCAGTACTATGGCTATACTCTTGAACTGAACTCCTAAATCTGTTGAGCATCTCTCCAGCGCTCCTCCTCCTGTGCGACTCTCCCATTTGTTTTTTTCCCCTCCTTTACCTCCCCCTTCCTGCCATCCATCTCTTCCCCTCCCTCTTCCTAAAATCTCTCGCAGTCAGTGTTTGCCGTCTAATCCAGTCTTGACGTATGGCTCATTAATAAGGTGAGGTAAAGATATTGGATTAAGAGCAGATTAAAGATGATTAATGCTGCATAATGAGGACTAATCTAGCGCTCCTCTCTTCCACTCTGTGTTTTAATGTGTGTTTTGCTCTGCCCCTCCTCACTTGCTGAGTCATCTGCCTCTGGGTACAGCTGCTGAAATATACATAAGATGTTGGTTTACTGAAATAAAGACGATCTGTTAGGAAAGAGGAGCAGGAGCTGTTTAAACAAGAAGGGTTGTGTCTCTTAAATCCAGCGGGGGTAAATTATTAGCATTGCGCGCGCACACACACACACACACACACACACACACACACACAAAAAAACACAATGTACAGGCTCAGAAAGCCTGAGAGTCCTTGAACACACCACCACACTTAAACGTTGCTGTGCCATGCCCTACTGTTGAAGTACTTCAAAGCACACACACACACACACCCACACACACACACACGCTCATAGACTATGCCCTTGAACAGAGCAAGGAGAGGGGGAAGGTCACAGACAATCATCCCATGGTCCTCTGAGGCCTCTCAGCATCCAGGACGCCACCTTTGGGAGTCCCACTTCTTCACCACTGCTCCTTTCTCCCCCTCTTCTCAGCCACGGTAAAATGAATGGGGCTGCATCGGTCGGGGCGTTTCTGAGATGCCGCCGAAACAATGAAATATGACGCAGGAAATCCAGTTGGAGTAACGGATCCATGAGTGTCACTTATGAGACGCCAAAACACTGCATGATGTTTTATAATCTAATAAGGAATGATTTTACAGCTGCAGAAAGCTGTCACTTATTATATATTTTGTCACGATGATCTCAAGACAAACAGCGGAAATATGACTTTGAAGTCGTGGCAAATTGAGCTGTTTTGTTGGGCGACCCTTCGTTGGCACTCCCACGGCATCAACAGGGTGACGCCATTCAAATGAACGAGGAGGCTGCGATTTGTCATGAACTAGGTGTTGTCTGTCTCAACGTGGCCTTGGGGAGTAGGTTGACGGGTACACAAATTGTTTACTTTGACACAAGAGACCATCTACTAGAAACTGTGATTTGCTTTAACCATAAAAGTGATCTAAATACTTTAGTTGGTTTTATTTCTTAGCTTTAAAGGGAACATCATGTGTGTATGTGATCCTTTTTCTTAATTCAGGTTTAAAAAAGGTTTAAAATACAGTATATACATAAATACACACACACATATATCTATCTAGAGAGATATATATATGTATATATATATATATATATATACATATATATATATATATATCCATCCTATATTCTGTATATTATAGGCTGTATAAAGGATATCGGTCGATATATCAGAAAGCCCCAAATTCCAGTATCAATCTGGCCCTACTTTTAGCAAATCTTAAGAGTAGGTGGCAAAAACAAAAAAGAAAAGCATCTTTGAGATGATTATTTGGGTAGTTTTTGAAAGAAAAATGGCCTTTTAATTTGTTAGGTTTAGAGATTTGTCACAGATAATATGCAATAATATTATGCATTCATATTTTTCTAATTAAGTTTCTAATAATTTTGTTAAAAATGGACTTGAATATTGAGACAGAGAAGGTCTCAGTATGCTTAAAACAAAAGTGTTTGATCGTCTAATTGGCTCTGAAAACCCCCCGTTCAGTGTCAGAATTGTCATGCTAGCATAACAATAAGCGAAATATGCCTAGGAAAATAAAAAAAAAAGAAAAGAAAAAAGGGTCCTTACGTCACCATAGAACATTCTGTGCTTTGCTTGGTGTCAGACTTTGGTGTCACTATTAAAGTCAATGGGAAATGTGTGGAAAAGCAACATATCTATGCTGCATGACCTCTGATAAAGAAATGCCCCTAAAACACCAAAAACAAACACTTCAGAGAATAGCATACTAACTGATTTTTCCAAATATGGATGAAGCCTTTTGTCCATACTCTGCATTCATTTCATCTGGATTTCTCTATACTGTACTTTCTGAAAGGTTTCGGATATGGATGAAGCGTAGCAGTACCTCCAATGGACATGGGGGGCAGTGCAGCAGTGTAGCCAACAGTTGCACTGAGACACCACAGGACATGACAAACGTTTTAAAAATCAAAATGTATTGAAAATGTTTATTGTTAATTAGCTAAATATGTAACAATTGTGCTGAAAATTTAGTACAGCAGTACAAACAGTGAGTTGGAGCCACAGACTGTATATTAAACAGCTTGAAATCCTATTTAATATATGATCTTTGGTTGAACCCACACTCAGGGAAGCTCTGCAGGCAGCAGGAGCACTGCAGGAGCGCAGGACATGCGCAACTTTGCAAAGTGATACCAAGCAACAATATGTCCTCCACTGTAAGTTGATCAGCTGCTGATCACTGTCAATTGCCTGCCAATGTAAAATTAAGCCCGTTCTCCTGAAAACAAAAGCCCACTGCTCTGAAATAACACACCGAAGTTGAAGTTTAGTGTTGACCTGTCTCACTGCATATACATATTGTTCAATTTTATAGTTCTAAACATCTACGCCTTCTTCAAGATGAGTATTGATTTCTTACAACTCATAAACAGATACTTACTCATTCAGCAAACATTCAGCATTAATCTTCTAATTGACGTTCTACAGTGATTGACATGAAACAGGCAAACAAAAAGTTAAAAGTTGTTCCAGCCGAGAACAGAAATTTCAAAGTGCTGTTGTCAGAGCAGCGAGTAGTTTGATTAAACGCGTTTCCTCTGATTACATACTGTGGTCATATTATTTTTGATTACAGTAAACATGAAAATGAAAATAATTGTCAGTACTCATTCTGCAGTGTATTTAGTGGCCGCACAAACCAACACTGTCAACAACACTGCCTTTGCTTTCACCACTTTTTCAAGAGGAACATTATTACATTCTCCTCTAGCATTGCCATGTTTGTTATTGTCAGAAACCTTTGACTGTTCTTCTTCTTCGGGGGTGACAATTGAATCTGAGTGATGCCCTCTAGTGGACCTATAGCTTAACATTCAAGTCATCATAAAGGATGCATGAAAGTGTGTGGGCAGTGACGGTTAGATAGTTTTAAAGGGTCATATCTATTTCCGTACATCGGGGGACATGAACCTAAAGGAGATTTATAGAAAAAATATTGGCTGGCTTAGATTCTGCTACTTCTATAACATACATTATTTTGTGTAACAAAAGCTAACAAACAGACAAGAAACAGGAAATCGATCAGACATATCAGTGATGAAATGATCAGTTGTGTCCAATCAGTTCTGTCAAAAACACATTCAGCTGCTCCCAAACCACTGTTGTTGAGCAGCAGAAGGCTTTCGACCGGGCATCTCCAGGGTCTGATATGCCACAAAAACACCTTGTGGCTGCTGTCAGACGCGACTCGCCCTTGAAGCATGTCCATGTGTGTCATTATGTAGTTTGGAAGTTGGCAGCAATGAATATGTTGGTGCTGAAAGACAGAAAAAGCGTTCCTCCAGCGATGAAACCCATTGACTATGCTGTGTGGAAGCCTGTTATTAGAAGAAATGTGTCAGCATGTTGTGGCCAGATTCTCTTTTCTTTAAAAAGGAGTGAAAGTACAGGTTCAGTGTGATGATTTCAAATGATGGTTTTGATCAACGGAGAGAGCCACTTTTTGCTCCTTTCAAGGACTGTTCTGCTGTTTGCTGGAGGCAGAGCTCCCTGCCAAGAACTTTGAAAAATGTACTTGTCTTTCCTCACATCGTATAATTGTGAGTTTTCGCTGCACCCGAGCATTAATTTGCCCTTTTCATTCGTCCTCCTCTACCTTTTTCAGCCCTACCATCCTCCAGCTTGTCTTTTTCTCCCTCCTCCACCTCTACTTCACACTCCCAGAGTCCCAATTCCCCATTTCCCTCCCAATCACAGACTCCCCTGAGGATTTGAGGCCCTCTCTAGTCATCCACCCCTCCAACCCCCGGAGACGCACACACACAAGATCCTCACACGCACACACTCTGAAGCGCAGACACTTTCGTACATGCACACGCAAACACCAATCTCTCTGCCTCATCCCTTTATCCTCAATCACCATCCCTTTCCCAGATGTGCCCCGTCCCATGAGAGA
>JAJHUR010140497.1:166212-190801 GCA_027495735.1 Lutjanus campechanus | reverse complement strand
AGAAGGGTTGTGTCTCTTAAATCCAGCGGGGGTAAATTATTAGCATTGCGCGCGCGCACACACACACACACACACACACACACACACAAAAACACAATGTACAGGCTCAGAAAGCCTGAGAGTCCTTGAACACACCACCACACTTAAACGTTGCTGTGCCATGCCCTACTGTTGAAGTACTTCAAAGCACACACACACACACACACCCACACACACAGACGCTCATAGACTATGCCCTTGAACAGAGCAAGGAGAGGGGGAAGGTCACAGACAATCATCCCATGGTCCTCTGAGGCCTCTCAGCATCCAGGACGCCACCTTTGGGAGTCCCACTTCTTCACCACTGCTCCTTTCTCCCCCTCTTCTCAGCCACAGTAAAATGAATGGGGCTGCATCGGTCGGGGCGTTTCTGAGATGCCGCCGAAACAATGAAATATGATGCAGGAAATCCAGTTGGAGTAACGGATCCATGAGTGTCACGACTTATGAGACGCCAAAACACTGCATGATGTTTTATAATCTAATAAGGAATGATTTTACAGCTGCAGAAAGCTGTCACTTATTATATATTTTGTCATGATGATCTCAAGACAAACAGCAGAAATATGACTTTGAAGACGTGGCAAATTGAGCTGTTTTGTTGGGCGACCCTTCGTTGGCACTCCCACGGCATCGACAGGGTGACACCATTCAAAAGAACGAGGAGGCTGTGACTTGTCATGAACTAGGTGTTGTCTGTCTCAACGTGGCCTTGGGGAGTAAGTTGACGGGTACACAAATTGTTTACTTTGACACAAGAGACCATAGTTTACATCCCTTCTACTAGAAACTGTGATTTGCTTTAACCATAAAAGTGATCTAAATACTTTGTTGGTTTTATTTCTTAGCTTTAAAGGGAACATCATGTGTGTATGTGATCCTTTTTCTTAATTCAGGTTTAAAATACATATATATAAATATATCCTATATTCTGTATATTATAGGCTGTATAAAGGATATCAGTCGATATATCAGAAAGCCCCCAAATTCTAGTATCAATCTGGCCCTACTTTTAGCAATCAAATCTTAAGAGTAAAGGTGGCAAAAACAAAAAAGAAAAGTATCTTTGAGATGATCATTTGGGTAGTTTTTGAAAGAAAAATGTCCTTTTAATTTGTTAGGTTTAGAGATTTGTCACAGTTAATATGCAATAATATTATGCATTCATATTTTTCTAATTAAGTTTCTAATAATTTTGTTAAAAATGGACTTGACTATTGAGACAGAGAAGGTCTCAGTATGCTTAAAACTAAAGTGTTTGATCGTCTAATTGCCTCTGAAAACCCCCCGTTCAGTGTCAGAATTGTCATGCTAGCATAACAATAAGCGAAATATGCCTAGGGAAATAAAAAAAAAAAGAAAAGAAAAAAGGGTCCTTACATCACCATAGAACATTCTGTGCTTTGCTTGGTGTCAGACTTTGGTGTCACTATTAAAGTCAATGGGAAATGTGTGGAAAAGCAACATATCTATGCTGCATGACCTTTGATAAAGAAATGTCCCTAAAACACCAAAAACAAACACTTCAGAGAATAGCATACTAACTGATTTTTCCAAATATGGATGAAGCCTTTTGTCCATACTCTACATTCATTTCATCTGGATTTCTCTATACTTTCTGAAAGGTTTCGGATATTTCCTTTTTCAAGAGGAACATTATTACATTCTCCTCTAGCATTGCCATGTTTGGTATTGTCAGAAACCTTTGACAGTTCTTCTTCTTCGGGGGTGACAATTGAATCTGAGTGATGCCCTCTAGTGGACCTATAGCTTAACATTCAAGTCATCATAAAGGATGCATGAAAGTGTGTGGGCAGTGACGGTTAGATAGTTTTAAAGGGTCATATCTATTTCCGTACATCGGGGGACATGAACCTAAAGGAGATTTATAGAAAAAATATTGGCTGGCTTAGATTCTGCTACTTCTATAACATACATTATTTTGTGTAACAAAAGCTAACAAACAGACAAGAAACAGGAAATCGATCAGACATATCAGTGATGAAATGATCAGTTGTGTCCAATCACTTCTGTCAAAAACACATTCAGCTGCTCCCAAACCACTGTTGTTGAGCAGCCAAAGGCTTTCGACCGGGCATCTCCAGGGTCTGATATGCCACAAAAACACCTTGTGGCTGCTGTCAGACGTGACTCGCCCTTGAAGCATGTCCATGTGTGTCATTATGTAGTTTGGAAGTTGGCAGCAATGAATATGTTGGTGCTGAAAGACAGAAAAAGCGTTCCTCCAGCGATGAAACCCATTGACTATGCTGTGTGGAAGCCTGTTATTAGAAGAAATGTGTCAGCATGTTGTGGCCAGATTCTCTTTTCTTTAAAAAGGAGTGAAAGTACAGGTTCAGTGTGATGATTTCAAATGATGGTTTTGATCAACGGAGAGAGCCACTTTTTGCTCCTTTCAAGGACTGTTCTGCTGTTTGCTGGAGGCAGAGCTCCCTGCCAAGAACTTTGAAAAATGTACTTGTCTTTCCTCACATCGTATAATTGTGAGTTTTCGCTGCACCCGAGCATTAATTTGCCCTTTTCATTCGTCCTCCTCTACCTTTTTCAGCCCTACCATCCTCCAGCTTGTCTTTTTCTCCCTCCTCCACCTCTACTTCACACTCCCAGAGTCCCAATTCCCCATTTCCCTCCCAATCACAGACTCCCCCGAGGATTTGAGGCCCTCTCTAGTCATCCACCCCTCCAACCCCCCGAGACGCGCACACACACAAGATCCTCACACGCACACACTCCGAAGCGCAGACAGTTTCGTACATGCACACGCAAACACCAATCTCTCTGCCTCATCCCTTTATCCTCAATCACCATCCCTTTCCCAGATGTGCCCCGTCCCATGAGAGACCCCCCCCCCCGCCAAAATAATAAAATAAAATCTCGCCGCCGTAACTCTCCAGCCCCTTTCTAAAGGAGGAGGAAGACGAGCTGATGAATGTGGCGGGGCAGATGTGGATGAGAGGAGAGCAATTAAAATCTTCTCTGCTCTCCTTTTCTCTCCAGATCCAGAGGGAAAACGGGGAGACGGAGATTGTGTCTGGCATGAAAAAAAAAACACCAAAATCTATCTCATCTCAATCAGAGAAACCTATTTTGAAGGCTGAATGAAGACAAAAGAACCACTGGCTTTATGGGACCTCTCACATGCAGAATCAAGGGCATTTGGGCCTTTTGAGGACAAAACACTGGCGCGGGGAAAAAAAAAGGAGCACATGTGGAAAATCTGATGTGAATTTCAGCTAACAACCAAGGAGGATTCTTATCTCTTATCTCAATCACTTTGAACACGTTTCAGAAATCTACTGCAGATATTAAACTCATTTCAATCCCAGCGAAAATGAGATGAATTTACCATCTAATAATCAATATCCCCATGTGGAGAGCAGACCCATACTGCGCTTTGTTCTGCGCGATGCAATGCATGAGGCTGATTAATAGAGGTTATGCATTGATGTAACTTTTTCACATGAATCTGCTGCTCTCACCCCCCGCTGAGAGGCCAAATAAATTCACTATGTGTACAGCTGTAATAAAGAGAAGAAAACAAACTAATAAACCATCCTAAAAAAAAACAAAGGATAATGCCACAAAAACAACAATGGTCTATACAACATACTGGACTGCAGGGATGGGAATTGATAAGATTTTATTGATGCAAATGCCATTATTGAGTCTGCTCATCGGTCCGTTTCATTATCGATTCACTCATTGATTCCTGATCTATTTTCTGTGTCGAAAACAGAAGGACCAAACAAGATTTCAGCTTCAACTCAACTGTTTTAATTACACTAGCAAAGGTTAACGGGTTTCAACGACTGGGAGCTAATCATAGACAGTAGAAGAAGGACTGGACGAAGCTTCTGGGTCTTGCAGATCCATCCTCCGCACCACTGCAAGCCCCGCCATCAGTGTTCCAGTAGCATTTCAGCCGCAGAGTGTTTTGCCCGCCTGTTTATGTTTGCTTGCTCAGATTTTGTTGATAAGGTCCTCTTTCCTTGCTCTTTGTGCTCCTACCATGGATAAGCAGGCTATGTGGTTAAATAGTTTATTTTCTGTCTGTCTTTATGATCGCGAGTCTACATGGGATCTTTTATTTTGAAAATTAACCAGATTCTCCCGCCTTTTCTGCATCTGACTTCCTGCCCGTCCAATCTGCTCTGTGCTAACTGATGCGGCATCTGTCAAAAATAGAAGCGGAGACGAGAGCTGCTTTTGGGACGCGCCGAGGTGCTGCTGGTGGAGTCACAAGCATTGTGAACAGTGTAGAATGGCTGCAATCAGCTCCGGCTGACGTGGTGCAGCCATAACGCGACCCAGCCGCGCCTGGTGGAATTTAGCCATTAAAGCCTGCAATCTTGCTAATGGCCACCAGGGTGCGACTCTGATGGTTTAAAAAAAAAAAAAAGTCAGATTTGATTGAGTTTAATATAAAAATGACCCTATGTCTCATTTGATTTATGACCTCAGTGAACAGTTACCTAGTGAGTTTATGGTCTCAATCCATAGTTCAAAGTCTCCTACATAGCACGATGTTCATTTTGTAAATTATAGTCCCCACAAATCATTCTCAGTGAGTCCGTACAGAGCAGCACACATGGCTCATGAAACTCAGATCAAACAGTCAAACTAGTCAATGTTGATCAAAAAGGGATCAAGATTCTGTTACTACATTGCCTACTTCGTACTTTTAATGTTTTTAGAAACATTATTTACATAACTGTTTGGCTTTATCATGGCAAAGATCATGACCGGGCAGCCAAGTCGTATCTAGAAGGGAGGCCAAGATTTGTAAAACTCTTGCAGGGTTTGTATGCACCGTTTCTTCATTAATTGTGTTTAATGATGTGTCAATTCTCTGGTCAAGATATGGGTAGGTTTAGGGACAAAAATATGTGGTCACAGTTAGGTAAATCCCAATGCACACAGGTTTGTGGCTAAACCTACTTGCTGACCACTGTACTAAAGCATTAAGTAACAATGTCCCCCTGTGGTCAGGGCCATCACAGGGGGACATGCAAACTTCACATGCAATCACGGACACACGCACATACTCTAGTTCTACTCTACTGTTCTACATGTGTAATCTTGGCGCAGTACATTTTTTACCAGATAAAATATGAGCGACAGAGCAACAACACAGCTTGTGATTTCTCCTTCTGCAGATGAGTAAGATTTAGTGTCTATTTATTCAGAATTAACACAACTTTTGTTTTCAGTCTTGTTTCTATACAGTTGGGGTAGGGTTTACTTGTACTTGTACTTCCAAGCCTTGTTCTTTTTGGGAGTATTCCCATGTTGATCATATAAAATGTGGCTCTTCTCAACTTTGTTCATTGGTCTCTCGTCCTCCATGTTGACTGCTTTGAATACAGCGAGTAAAACTTAAAGGATGTCAGCAACTTTTACCCGATAAAATATGTTGGAGATGAAGCAAGTGCACGAAACGTCGCCAAAATAGAAGCAAGGGTAGTTTTTTTTAAACAAGCGACATATGACTCAGCGTGTTTGCTGACGCACGGAGCAGGTTAGGACATCCTGATTGAAATAAGACAAAGCAATCAGCTATCATTTGCTAATTTGCATTGCTTTCAGCTATGAGGGTCCACTGTCACAATATTGTAGTCCAGTATGCATGCTCTGGAGCCAGGGTATTTTCACTTTCATCTTGTTTGTGTCAGCAAAGCCCTGTGAGTGCGACGGTTCTCTCTGTGGTTTCACAGTTAAGATGCCAACCTTGAACCGCAATGCACCCAGTTCAAGTCCGGCTGGGGACCATTGTTGTATCTTTGCTTTCTTTCCAGTCAAATCTTACGACCGTCTGTAATGAAGGCATTAAAATTGCCTCTCTCATAATAAGGCTTATAAACTTTACAGTTAGAACAGCATCAGAAACCAGGGAAGAGGAAACTGCATATATCAACTGCAGAGAGACAAAGAGAAACTGCATTCAAAATTTGCATGTACTTGCCTCAGATAATGCTTTCCAAGACACAGCAGCACACTAAGCCATGTTACTGAGATAAGGCTTATTTAAGAGACAGAATTCACACTTCTAAACTATGACATGCATGTCTGTGTCAGCCAAAATGAGGTACTATTTTGGGGGAGACTCTTTCACTAGGTGTCCTTGCATCATAATAAAGTGTTATGTGTGAGTTTCCTGGGAGATCACAGACCGGGAGGTGACATAAGCACATTTTTGGAACAGGAAATAAAAGACTATTAGAACTGCATGAATTAAATATGTTATTTCTCCTTTTCATTCAAAAACCCATCAAGGTTTGCTCTTTACAATCAACTCTGTAGATCATTTTTAAGTGAAGTAGCTGCTATCCAAACGCTAAAATCGCATGAGATAAACAAACTACTTGTTCTGGGATTTACATGGAAATCCTTTTTTTTCCCCAAACCACCAAGTCCAGCCCTTTCCTGGAAGAATGCTCATCGGCCCCCGTCCCATCATCTTCAAACTCTCCAATCAGTGCAATCAGTCAAGACCAGTGCAATCACTGTGCCCAACAAATAGAGCTAAAATGATTGGTTTGGATTGTCAGTGTCCTACAGAGATGCCATATCTCCAAAAAACAACCAGGCCACAGAGTACTGCTTGATTTCTATCCTACTGACAGAGGCAAGATTCTCAAGGAAAAGTAATGATATTGCTAAGATACATGTTGCTTTCAGTTTCAAAGTTACTAAGTTTGGATTCTTGTTGTTTGTCCTTGTACATTAAAACTCTCCAATCAGTGCAGTCCTGCCAGGCTGGGATCACAGTTTTTTCTTTTCTTTTTTTTAAATGGTAGCTGAGTGGACAGACTACTTTCTCACTGTGAGCAATTAGTCTACCCTGCCTTGTTATATAAGCATACATGTCAGGTCCAAACCACTATAAATAAATGGTAATAAATTAAAATTAGATGCAACTTTTTCTACACTAACTAGATCTAAACTTTGCTGAGTCCGTTGGGGCTTTGGTGACTTCAGCTGTGAAGTTGTTCGAGATGAAGAGCTTTGGGTGATAATGAATAAACCTTGTCAGGTATCCAAGATACCAGGCAGAAGAAAATAACTTCATCTGTACGATCAGCCACAAATGATTGAGGGAATAGTTTCTAAATCAACCAATTAAGAAAGACTGTGAATAGCCACAGTCCTAGACAAACGAGCAAAAACACCTGTCAGGCTGAAAGTTTGAGAATATGAAAAAGTTTACAGCTGGGCCTTATGGCACCTTACTATTTATGAAAATATTTTTTGTCCATATGAAATGCTCTAGTGTTATGTATTACATTAGACCAAACTCTTCAAGCTTCAGTAACTACTATAATTTTGCTTGGGATCAATGATCTGGACAGGTAACACCATATGATCGAATTATGATCATGGCAGTGAAATTAAGCAGATGTTGCTCACACTCAATAAAGAGCCACAGGAACCTATGGATTCTGTCACTCAAAACCACACTGATGTTTGTAATAATGCTAATTATTAGAAATCCAGCCTTACAAAATGACCGTTTTTAACAGTATACTGTGCGGTTCACTCCTATGATCTGATTGGGGTGGTAATTTTTCTAAAAAACTTTAATATCATTGTTTAATATTTCAGTTTTTAGCTGTCTTTGAAATGAGAAGATCAATAATACTCCCTTGTGTGTACTGTGACGGCCACATACCACTCTGGTAATTTTAGTACCCGATGTTAATTCGCTCGTGACATGACATAATGTCTATTGCAGGCAAGCTAATGCTGGCGTTAGCTGCAACTCTTTGTGTGTGCTCGGCCTACCTTGTTTCTTCAGGACTTGCTGACCCAGCTCTGGCATTGACCTGCCGAGTCTGCACCGTCTGCTTCAGCGCTCAGTAGCTCTGGGGTGTGGATCCCGCCGTCGACCTTGCGCTGGAAGAGCCCGTCGTCCTCTTTGTGCCGCCTCTCATTCAGCAGCCACTTTGGTTTTGTAAGACAAAGACATTAACTTAGAAATAACTCCTTGGGGAGGTGAACACTTCTGCAGTCTTCTTCTGGGTGTCTTTCTTTTCACAAAGGGGAGCTAGGCTCGAACACAGTTCACAACTCTGAGTGGTGTCTCTTATGCGGTGGAGGCTGCAGTTTCTGACCAGGCCTCTGTAAACGCCCCTGTTCTGTCACTCTGATGTCTAACTTAAAGGGATAGTTCACCCAAAAATGAAAATTCAGTCATTATCTACTTGCCCTCATGCCGACTGAAGGTTAGGTTTAGTTTTTCAGTCCATGAAACCCTGCTGGAGTTTCACAGGAAAACGCATTAAAATCCTCCATACTGCTACATCTGGTGTAGGCCAAGTCTCCTAAAGCCTCAACATGCCAAGTTGACTAAAAATATGTTATTTACACCGTGTTTTTAGCCTGAACCTTCACTGTAGATCCTTAGCTTGGAGCCACACTCACCTGCACATGCACACCGTCTGAACTGACTTGAATGTTATTTAACTGGTCACCATTCACTTACGGTCTTTGGGAGATTCTGCAGCACTGTTTTGCTGTGAAACTCCAGCAGTGTTTTAAGATAAGATAAGATAAGATAAGATAAGATATTCCTTTATTAGTCCCACACTGGGGAAATTCCGGCATTACAGCAGCAAAGTGGAAGGCAAAAATAAGAAGCATAAGTATAAAGACAATAAATAGCAAACAAGCAATATAAACAGGGAGTGAAGAAAAATATGAACAATCTAAACATTAGAAATACAGAAACTTTGCGAACTAACAAAAATAAACCCGACCTTCAACTTGAGTGGGTGAGTGGATAAAAAAAACTGAATTTTCATTAAGGGTCACGGTTGCTAAGCAACCAGCCAAATACCACAACACAGAGTGGCAATATGAATTATAAATTATTTCTGGAAAGTGACCGCAACAGTACATTAAATAGTGACGAGGCAGATAGCCTAGCTTAGCATAAAGACTGGAAGCAGGGGGAAACAGCCATCCAGGCTCTCTCTAAAGTTCAATAATTAACACATAGTATCTTGGTAGTCTGAAGCAACATGATGCAAGAATTGGTATTTTTTGTAAATTGGTAGCCCTAGAGTTTCTTGGTGCAATTCACTTACACACCACTGTCATAAATACGGACAGTTGTACACATGCATTTGTTACGACTACATTACTTATGATGAAAAACTACTTAGTTGAAAACTTTGCTAATAGCCACAGCAAGAGCAAAAACACAAGGCATAGCACGCCAGCTTAACAGTCAAATAGCAGGACAGTCATCTTGGCATCTCTTTTGCAGTCTCTTATTTTGTGAAACTCTCATCAGGGGATTGCCAAAGTCAGTAGGACTGTAAGCGTCCAGTGATCAAATTCCATGGTGATCCATCCAGTAGTTACTGAGATATTTCAGTCTGGACTAAAGTGGTGGACTAACAGACCAACAGGGCCATCCCTGGAGATGCCATTAGACTAGGCATGGCTAAAAATGAAACACTGGTTTTCTGAGAAGTAAGGTGCTATAGCTTTTAATTCACTTAACCTTTATTTAATCTCAAGGAATTATTTAGGGGGTGCCCTCATTTACACTGATGTCGATGTTGTAGCTAGATCTTAGTGAACACCGGGCGGGTGCATTGACTTCCAGAAGTCTTGTCGCAAAGTTCTTTGAGGTTGCCAGGGAACAACAGAGATTTATCTTAAAACATGGACGGTAAACCCCAGGAACATTTCAATTTTTCAGAAAACTGATGAAACATACCCTCAATGAAGAGATTGCACTGAGTTACAAAGCTAACGGAACAGTGACCACCCTATGTGTGACGTCAAGACTTTGGCTCTCTACACAACCCCCTTAAGTTGGCCTCTGCATCTTTTTGTCCATGTAAGCCGCTCATGAATCAGTTTGGCCCTCTTCCTCTTGTTTCCCAGACAAGAGTTTTACTTAGCAGCACTAATGTTGAAGGTCCCACTGTTCTGGAGGTGTTAAGGACGCCCTGTCCTACACTATGTGGCGTACCACGCTCTTTCTCCCCTCTGTCTCCCCTTCTCTCTCCTCTCTCCCCCACAAAACAACCCCACCTTCCTCCCAGCGGGGGACTGGTGCCATGTGGTGATGAATAGTCAGATCTGAGGCAGGAGGACGCACAATGTAGGTCGAGCTCCAGGGGTTGTCGTCTACTGGTGTGTGTATGTGTATTTATATACGTGTGTATGTGCACGTCGAGGCACTTGGGGGGGCTGCTGGGTACACGCTGCTCTCCAGTGAGTGGTGGTGTTGGGGGGTGAAGCGGGGGTGCTGGAGAGTGCATATACCTGCTACAGTATGATATATGGAGTGTCCGTACCCCCTTATACACCTGTTCCCGTTGCCTATTCTGTCTCTGCCTTACACACAATAACGCACACACGCATACACACACACATACACACACACACCACCCCTGCACCCCCACCCAGAGACAAGGTGTGGATAATCAGCTCATTTGTTATGGTGCCGTTAGATTAGTGTATGAACATATGCATGATGATGAACTGCACTGCACCAGAGCGACAACCTTGTTCTGCGGGACGACAAAGTCGCACGCGGAGAGGAGGATGGGCTAATAAACGACAGAGGACTGAACTTCAATGACTTTGGGGTCAGAGGAAGCTGGGGTGCAGTGGTGAAAGGGAGGCTGGGATACGAAGAAGGTCATGCAGTGTCTTTTTTTTTTTTTCTCCTAGGTTTAAGGACCGTAGGTTGCTTGATGTGACAGCTCCAAATTCTGGCATTTGTGGTGTCCTTTATGCATCCCTGCAGGTGCACTTGCTAAAATTCGGGAAAAAAGAGAGCACTAGTGCTGGATGGTAGGTTTGGGCGATATGTTAAGATTTTTCAACCGGTCACTGTCAGACCATTAACTGGCGATTGCCAATATATTTTCTCCTCCTGTCCTCCTTACACACTATGCATGTTTGCTACACCCACTAAACAAAATAAACTCATAGTGTTAAGAAATTGAAATTCTCTCACCTATTTTCCAAATCAAAGTTCAAATAAAGCAACAAGAAATGTCTGTTCTGAGTTTGTCATCACAGAAACGTGTTATTAACCACCCAGACACATCTGAATGGTATTATTTTTCTTCTGTGTCAGGTTGTTGGAACTGAAGTGAACTGCTGGGCTGATTTGGACTTAAAAGGCCACTGCGGCACATTCATAACTGACCATTATGAAGAGTGAGGGTTGGGGGAGCAGTATTGTTCACGTGTTGGTTTGTCTGGCTTACATAGTGTTGGGGTACCATGGTTCTGGTGTGCCTGCGAGCCATGTTTCAGGTCCTTCCACAAAATATTAAACAGAAATTGTGAACAGTTTAATGGTCTAGCTCTAGAGCTCAGAACTACACAACATGTATGACATGATTAGAAGAAAAACTTTGAACGACCTTGGGACAGACTTTAAACAGATACAACCGTACACCTTCTGAATCCAAATTTCTCACTTTTACCAAACTAAGGTGAGCTCAACTGGCTTGTTAACACACTTCATTTAAACCCAACAGAAAAACCATGTAATACTCAGCAAAACCATCTTTGTTAACCTTTCTACTCTTCCAACAATCTCCATCTTGGGTCAAAATAAATCCTTAATTCACTACGTTAGATGTGAAGAGTCTGGCTCAACAGGCTGTTTTCCACTCATTTCTCACTCAGCTTAGTGCACTCAGCTCTGGTTAAGTGGGTCTGTACTGTGTCACTGGATGAAAGTGAAAGAAATAAAGTGACAAATATCGCCCAAAAGAAAAAAAACAACCATCAATGGATTCAGCCCATTACTGATGGCTATATATTTGTCCAACTGCCTAACCCTACCAGATCATATAGGCAAAAAATGAGTTGAGGCACAGAGATCAGTACTGGGACAGTGATCACAAGACTCCTGCATCCCTTCTGTTAAGTGGACTGTGTTGGACTACTTAATGGCAACACTGTTTCTAAATTATTATATACCCTTTGAATTCCTGCTTTATTTCTTGGTACTAACTGGCCTACACACGGTATAAAGACTATGATAAGCTTACATCAGTCAATAACATTTGACCTACTGATTTAGCAGTATCTATGTTCTTTTATTAACTATGTGCCATATGATTCTCAAAAACTTAAAAATGGTTCATATATAGTCAAAAATAACTCATACGAATCCATGTGCTGACAGTATTTATAGGATACAGTAAACTAGGCTATTGCTAACGCAGAAAGCAAGCAGTGCTGAAAAGATAATTGTGACACCAGTGCTGAATGGATAATCATAACAGAATTAGAGATCAGTGACATTCTGTATTTGACACCACAGATGTTAAAATTATAGATGAAGTTAAAGTTTTCTACAGACTGTGGGCCTCCCCTAAAACAAAGCTTGGAAAACGGCACCCCCCCAACCTTTTGTTTACTTGCTAAGTTTCACTCAATTCCTGGATATCCATATGCTCATTTCTATGTTCTTTGATCTCCAAGACACTCAATGCTGTTTGACATGACTTCAAACTACACCAAATACATAAAAAGGTCTGACCGCAGGCGTTTTTTGGTTTCTGACTCTGACAATAACAGTAAAATTCCACGGTACCGTATCTCTGAACTATCTTTGTAACCAAATCAAACACATCTCCCCTAGGGAGGCCCGCCCCCACTTTGAAAACCCCTGGTCCCTATCATCCAAATGAGGTCTACAAAATTATTAACAACTTATAATCTACAACTATGTGAAATTATAAGTTTATGAAAGTGTTACTAGTGTTTTGTAATTAATAACAGTATCTTTCAACATCCCTGCTATTTTTCTTTAAAGCAAGTGTGCAATGTGTACATCAGAAGCTGTTTAAACATATTTAAAACCACTTCGAACATTTTTCCCCACCATAAAAGTCATTTACTATCATGGCAATAAGAACAAGACAACAACAGGCAGGAAGTACTGCATCCTGCGCCCTGCCCTAAAGAAGAAAAGCTCAACAATCTTCAAGTGCAGGTCTCGTCCCTCTGTGTATAATCCCAGATCATCTCTGCTTCACAGAGTGCCATGACCCGCAGAGAGCCTGAGGACTGGAGAATGAATTGAATGAATTTCAGCCACGCCAGGCAGATGATGAAACTGTAAACAGCTGTAAAGTCACGAATGGAAAATACTGCTTGGACACATACAAAGCCTACCTACCTCTCCGTCCTCTATACCAAATGGAAATTCTCTCATTTTGCGGTTTTAGTAATTGTAAATATGTTTGTCATTAACTCCAAGAGATTATCTGTTAAAAAATACATATTTCCTGAAATACTGAAATGCACATTTTATTTTGGAGAGGTTTTGGATAGTTTAGGCACACAAAAGGATACCTAGTTACACTGCTTACTAATTCCCCTGTAAAACTTCAGTACTTCTACATATCAACTTGAAATTGGATACACTTATGGCAAAACAGTGTGGGAACCAGGAAATGTTAATTTTAGCAAGTAATTCATATTTTAGTGGGTTCATTGTTAAAAACAAGTAAGTGTGCTTTTATTTTTCCAATAAAAACGTATATTCAGTGTCTATTACATGAAGATAATACCTAAGTATTTTATGCCTGATACGAGTGTCTTCTTCAATTTAAGCCATTAGCAATGGCTCTGTGATATTTATATGAGAAGTGATTAAACATGAAATAGATGCATGTAAAATCAGCCAGAAACGGTCCCAAAATGGTAAACACAGAAAGCTAATGTATAAGCACAGGACTCTCCTGGATAATGATCCTACTACAATACCCATGAGCCATTGCACCCTAGCAGTTGAATTAATCCAAAATTGACCCAAAATCACAGTAAATTAAGTACAAGTAAATTAATACAACCTGCAGACTGTTTTGTCAGTTTTCTGTGAACCTTAGCTTTCACTGCAGTTAGCAGCACACTGCATACTTTTTCCCAATACACTGCTTTGGATTTTTAAATAAACTTCTCAGTAATGCTTCGATGTCCAGGTCCCATAAATTCATAGTAAATAGGTGGTGGATTACCATGTAATAGTACCAAGCAGTATTTGAAATTTCATAGACAATACCCACAAATTACCTCCAAATTACCCTCAAATTTCATGGTTAATGATGTGATAATTAGCAAGTATTTTCATGTAGTTGGTGGTAATTACAAAGCCACCTACTTTTTTTTTTTTTTTTTTTAAGTTATATTTTTGGGCTTTTATGCCTTTATTTGATAGTATAGCTGAAGAGTAGACAGGAAAGGGGGTGAAGAGAGAGGGAATGACATGCAGTAAAGGGCCAAAGGCGGGAGTCGAACCAGCGGCCACTGCAGAGGACTGATAGCCTCCATACATGGGGCGGGCGCTCTACCCACTGAGCTAAACATCCGCCCCACAAAGCCACCTACTTGCATGAAAACAACACTTGCAAATTATCACATATTTACCATAAAATCTAGGGACAATTTGTGTGTTAATTCTAAGAAATTTCAAATATGTTGCTTTGTAATTATCATCAACTACATGAAAATGGTACTTGCTAATTATCACATACTTAACCATAAAATTTGGGGGTAATTTCTGAGAAATGTCAAAAATATTACTTGATAATTTCCACCTATTTACAATGAAATTATGGGCCCTGCGAGCAGAACTTAGCGGAACATGTTATGTGCATGACACATAATGGATGTTGACCATGCAGAGCATCAAGGGGAAGCTGGAGCATGGGGAGTTCCAAACATCGCTTCCTAACATACAGCAAGCAAAATGCAAAAAGGTGCTGCTTCTTAGACTTGTTGATTAGTCTCTTGCCCTCCCTGCTGACTGCTTTGATGAAGGAAAACGTCAAGGATGATAGCATTGATTTTGACCAAATGAAACAGGTTGGATTGGAAGCAAGTGTGTGAAACTTTGCTGGGCTGGGCTAGGGCTTTTGGGCCCATGCAGGGCAATATTAGGTTAGCAAGTTATTATTTAGCATGCATCAGCCACAAGCACATGTCAGTTGTTATTTAGAGTTGATAGTCTTAGGAAATGTTCCTACGGAGCGCAGTGTCACCCTAAAGAATTACTTTCACATACAAAGCAGAGTCTTTCTGCAGACCTGAATGTTCCCTGAGCACAGCGTACCAGATTTGTACTGAGGGAATTTTGCTGTGACACGAGTACTTTTTATTGTTCTTTCTCTTATTTCACTCAGATCAACAAACCCACCTCCTACACATCCTCTCTGGTTTTTCTTATTCTTTCGCTTCTTCATGTTTCATGCCTCCTCTTCAAACCACCACTTTTTGGTCCGAAACATTTTACAGCAGTTTGTCTTACTTTTAAGAACCCCCACCCCCACCTCCTTTCCTCCTCTCCCTTTCCATCTCCTCTCTTCTTCTTCTTCCTCTTCCATCTCCTCCTTCTTAGTACGACACAGTATTGAAGCAGCAGGGAGGCACCCCCTCCATGTCTTCTCATCTCTTCTCTGCTCCTCTCATCTCCCTCTCTTGTGTAACGACCTCAATCTGTCTGTCTCTGTTAGCTATCGTCTGCGACAATAATTCTGTAATACGCTCAAGTGGGAAAACCTTGAAGTGGCGTCTTTCCTCTGCTTGCTCGTTCAATCCAATGACTTTATTGGCAGGAGTGTTTATCAGAAACAATATTGCCAAAGCTAAATTCAAAATAAGCAACAGGAGCAAGTGTGTAACACAGTACAAACACATCATATGCTGTATGCCTTAGCATCCATATACACGTGAGTGAATGCCTGCATGCTGTGTCTGCACAACCATTCTGACAACCCTCAGCATGTGCATGTGTGCTTGTCTTACTATATTTGTGGGGTCCAAGAACCGGCAGCCCACTTGTGGGGTCCGACTGCTTTGTGGGTACCAAAGTTCTGGACACAACAAATTTCAAGTAATTTTTGAGGGTTAAGACTTCATTTAGGGTTAGAATTAGGTTGAGATTAGAATAGGAGAACTGAACCTGACCCCACCTGAATAGAAGACAGGAGGTGCACAGTCCATCACCCATTATGTTCTACTTCCGTGATCCCATCGCTGTCGATATCCCATGAATTGGTTTTGAGGTTGTTCAGTATAATCAGTACGCTCACAGGGACAACCACCCTTTCTCCCATAGCATACTATAGTCCAGTCACGATCACAACAGTCTTGCATAACTAGGCCTCACTCCACAGCGCAGTGTGCATCCAGTGAGTCAGACTACCATCATGAGTAAAAAATCATTGTGTTTTTTTGTAAAATAACATACAAACTTAAATCTTTTTTTTAAATTACATGAAAATTTGTTTTTTAACTTCTTTTTTTAAACTTAAATTAATAAATCAAATGAGGTGTGCCAATATGATCGGCATTTCAACCTATGGAGGTCTTCTTCAGGCAAAGGCACAACTGATAAAACAAGGCAGACCAAAAGAAAAAATAAACAGTCTTACTGGAGTTGGAACTATTAAATTCTCGGGGACTTTACGTTTTTTGGATTTGGCCTTCTGGGTAACTAACCTCTGGCAAAAAGTTTGAGGAAAAGGTGCCGAGCCATAGATGTTGGCTATGACACACATTTTACATGACAAAATATTCAAACTTTTTTTTTCATTCGGTGTACAGGCTACACATTTTTACAATTAGAGAATGTAATAATCACTTTAGGCTAAGGCTGAACAATTTTGAAAAACTATCTAATTGTGATTATTCTGGCTGATATTGCATTTGCGATATGATTTGCGATATTAGAGGTAATGATAATTAATACATCATTATTCTTATTTTGATTGAAAAACATGTTAAAATGTAATTTTGGTTGTTTTTTTGTTTTTTTGTTTTTTTGCAAGAACCTGAACCAAATGAAGATGTTTTCTCTCTGAAGTCTGTACGATCTGATTTGTAGGACACGACATCTCTCCCTCATGGCATTCATTAATTTTAGAATTTTTTTGACACACATTTTGCCTTTAACAAATATTGCTGATCCCTGGGTTAAGGTAAAGGTTAGGCACTTAGTTGTGATGGGTAGGGTTAGGGTAAGGAGCTGGGGAATGCATCATGTAAATAACAGGTCCACAAGAACATAGTAAAACAAGGATGTGTGTGTGTGTGCCACAGTATCTGTGCCTGTGCCGGCCTCGTAGCAGAACAAAACGAAACAAAACAGAGCAGAGCAGATCTGCACTATCATCCCCAGGCAGGCCGCCGCTCCCTGTCTCCGTGCTCCGTTACCTGTTGGTCCTCATATAATTACAGCAGCCACACTCATCCATCACAGTATTGTTGTGGTGTACGCTGGGCCCATTCTTTCTCTGGCTCAGCAGCGTTACATAAAGAAACAATAACAGAGTCTAAACAAGCACCATCCACCACAGGGGGGAGGAGGAGGAGGAGGAGGAGGAGGGGGTGGGGTGGGGGGGGGGACACAGTGCTACACACACACAAGCGTGCGAGCAAAAGATTATTACAGTATGGTGCAAGTTGTTTCTTTTTTGTCCTGGTTGGAAGTTTGTAATGACGACTGATACACAGCGAGCTGGAGAATGAAATATTAGAAACACCTGCTCTTTCTCTGCAATAGGTTTGATCCCTGGCAGAATTCACTTTTATATCAGTTTAACCTGTGAAGGGCAGATCTGCCGCGGCCGAAAGGCTGAGAGAAAGGCAGGAGGCTAAAGATGGATTTTTATTCCTGCTGACAGCCAAGGGAAAATCTATGGAACAGGCATTTTTACACTTCGTAATACGCAACATTTCTGTATTCAAATGTCTGAAAATTACTAGACATACGTTAAATATTTTGATGAGTTGTACATGATCCAAAATTTTTCCAACAATGGTCAGATCCAAGGAAAGTTTAATTAATTAATTAAATTTTCAAACTTTTAAATAAATAATTAATTAATTTCCCTGAGGGAGTCTTCCCAAGGGATCAATAAAGTTCTATCTGGTTTATTCTAGGTAAGGGTGATTTTATTTGGTCGCTAGCTACAATAACTTCCAGGAAAACTCTAGAAACACCACATGATGCTTCATGCTGCAGAAGATGATGGGAGTTGGCAACATGACTAAATATAACATGAATAAAACTTGAATATATTACCACATAGGATAGGGTGATGTCTATCAAATTGGCACATGATGTTGTCCATAATGAAACACTGTGACTGACAATGATATCGTTGCTGCATCTACAAGTGTTTGTCTCAGCATCATACATCTTTAACTTTAATAAGAAAATAACACAAGCACAACATATAGACGCAGTGCAATGAACAACAGCAACAGCTTCTTTTTATTTTCTCTCCTACATGTCAAAAACGGAACTTAGAGAACAACTCTGAGGGGACACACTACCTTGAATAGAGAAAGCTTTTAAATTGCGATGTAACAATGGCAGAGGACTCGGTGGTCCCTGACTGTTAGCTAGAGGATGATACGTTAGTGGATTTTCACTCGTGGTTCGTCCCACTCCCCCCCCATAAAAAATACTCCTGTCAGGACCCAATCCCATAAGAGTGAAAGAAAAATCCTGATATATTCCTGTCCCATCCCAACAGTCCACACACGACATTACACGTTTTTATATTCATTTAAAAAAACGTACCTACTGTTATTAAGACTCCCGCTCCCGTCCACTTCCGTTTACTTTTTTCCTATTATGTCCCACACGATGGCATCATCTATTGGCCCAGTCTCATCTGTGAAGGTGATTTCTGCCTGTGCTGTGGACAAAATGTATTTTAGCCACATTAAAAAAGGCTCTCAAAAACAAATTAATATCCGTTTGTACACAAGTGTACGATACTACTTTATCTTGTTGTTAGACCGCCCTCTGCAGTGGGAAGTATAAGCCATATGTTGCTCTCTCCAAACCAACCAAACTCCATGGGCATTATGTGTAATTTTAACTCACAGTACTCAGGAGTTGCTGGTCTACTGCTGCCTCCATCTGTTAGGTTATTTGTGTTATTGTGTTACTTTGGTGTTTTAAAAGATTAGTTTGTATTATTGTGTGACCGCAGTGAATCCAAACTATATTGCAGATTGAGGCAGCGGTAGACGAGGAACTCCTGTCTTCTGCAAGGTAAAATGACTTCACAGATGGAGTCTGGTTCGTTTGGAGAGAGCGATATTTGGAAAGGTGAAAAATTGAAAATATTCTAAATATAACGTACACTTAAACTGGTGCTCTTTTTATTAGGTGGGCCTTGTTTCAAGGGTCTAAAACACATTTTGCTACTGAGCCTGTCCACAGCGGTTAGCATTGGTTAGCTTCCTACACTGGTGCTCCTTCTCCAAACTGGGGGTGTGCCAACTGCCACCTACTGTAGATAACTCACTGACTATAGATAAGTGCCTCAAACAACCCAACTTCAAATAATTTGAACTATCCCTTTAACATCACAGCCAACAAAACAAAACCACATGACGTCCCTCTTTGCAGCATTTAGACAAGGCTGAATGAAAGCATTATCCAACATGTGTGAAACCTTTAGAGTAAATCATCTCTAAAACTGAAGGAAACATGACAATAATTCAGTTCTTCACACTCATTACACACACATGCATGTACACACACACACACAGGTAATATAAAACATACAGTAATCTACACAGGGGCTCTGAGGAGACTCCAGTTCGTACAGCTGCACATTATTGTGTCATTTTACAATCTCAAACCGAGTGATGGCTGCCTGGCTTCTACTGTACATTAATTAAAAGAAACACGCGAGAAATGTTTGTGCCCTGGGATCTACCCCACTTTAGACTAGACATTAATAACATCCTTTTCTTCCTTCCTTGTCAACACAGATGCTGTAATTAAAAGCAGCCGATGAACGCTGGCTGAGGTGAGGGTGGCCATAACAATGCTGATGAAAAATGGGACAGACGAGTGGGAGGAGGAGGGAGAGACAAAGAGAGAGCATTAATTGAATAAAACGCCTCCTTTTGACTTGTCATACAAATACTTTGTTTTTATAATTAAATGTTTGAGTCTCTTAATCCTACTTCAAGCTAATCTGCTCTTTAAATGATCGTCTTTAGTTAATGCTTTGCAAGGTGTGATGTGCATCAGTTATTGAAAGAAGCTGCATGCAGTAACAAGGTTTTTCTTGTTCAAGGTAGAATATGAGCACAGAGGGACAGTGTTGTCACGATACCAAAATTTCGACTGATGCCAAAACCAAGTTTATTATCACAATACTCAATTCCAAAATGATACCTGAGAATGAATCAATACTGCCATGTTAAAGATCAAAAACAGAATGTCCAGAAGGGACATTCCTGATCAAGGGATGTTCCTAATGTCCCTGTCTATTAAACAAAAAATTTAATTTAATTAGTCGACTAGTCTCACAGTAAGAAAACACTCAGAAAGCAGTTAAAATTGAGCACAATTTATTAATCGATAATGTTAAACACCGAAAAAATACCGTGTGTATTAAGAGCCATTTGAAGCCGTTAATCACAGTCTACAGTCGCCAAATCGTACTTTAAATGCCACTGAAACGTGTGCCACTTTGCACTGTGTGATACAAACATTGCACGTTAACCTACAAAACATGACGACTCACTAAATGCTTCACCTTTTCACACCGAAGACGATCACAGTGTCTGCGGTTAAACGTACCGGAGCTGATGTTATCTGCCAGCCTGACAAACAACATGGCTAACATTAGCAGTGCTAGCAGCAGCGGCTGCTCTGCTTGCAGGTTAATGTCCATGTCTGTGCTGAATGTGGTCACATGTTGCTCCAGGTGAGTGTTTATATATCAGTTTATTCAGTCACAGTCTACATTCAGCGTTATTTCTAGGGCTGTTTTCGACTAAGGATTTTCATAGTCGAATCTGATTCGTCAGATTTTGCCATAGTCGAACTTTTTTTTTTTTTCCCCCTCTTTGTGACTTTTTCTTAGGGATGTTCCTGGCGACTAATTTCCCTGTCGATTAAACGCAAAATTTAATTTAGACTAGTCGACTAGTCTAACACTAAGAAAACAGTCAGAAAGCAGTTAAAATTGAGCAGAATTTATTAATTTATAATGTTAAACACTGTCGGAAAAAATACTGTGCGTATTAAGAGCCATTTGAAGCCGTTAATCACAGTCAACAATCGCCAAATCGTACTTTAAATGCTGCTGAAATGTGCGCTATGCGCGCTAAATATGCAGTACAAACCAAACACATTAACGTACAAAACATTAGAGCAACTCACAAAATGCTTCAACTTTTCAGACCGAAGAGGAGTCTGCAGGTAAACTAGACCTGACGTTTGCAGCTGACAGCAGCAGCTCTGCCTGCAGATTTATATCCGTGTCTGTGTTTAATGTGTGCACGTTTCTCCAGTCGAGTGATTATATATCAGCTTATTCTGTCACAGTCTACATTCAACATTATTTCCATTTTCTAGATTAAAACACTGCCAAACCGCGCTGGTTTTCATCTGTCCGACTTTGACATAAACATCCAGGGTTGCCTAGGTGATCAGAGCGTACACACTGGGCGAGAGAGGCTGCCGTCTGACAGGGCCGCGGCCCCGACTAGTGGCAGGCGGCTGCATGAGGCAACAGATAACTGACATCTTGCATGATTGAAATATTGATTAATAGTTTAAACGACTAGTAATTCCGGTGCCGACTAGTGAGGGAGACATGGAGATGATTTTGTATCAAAAATAGGCTTTTATATATTGAAAAAAAGACATTTTATGTATCAATTTCTGCTCAGCAGTCGTGGGCACCCCCACCTAGTCAGAATGGTATGGTCTAGTTACATAACAACATTTTCAGACGATTCAACTGCGAGGTTCATAGTCGAATCAGACCTCTCCGAATCGAATCGTCAAATATTCGACTATTGAAAGTCAGCCCTAGTTATTTCTATTTTCTACATTGAAACAATGCCAAACCGTGATGGTTTCACGAGCTGTCATCTCTTGGACTTTACCGATAACAACATCTGGCTTGCCTGGGCCATCGGGGCCAACACACTTGCCGTGAGAGGGGCTGCCATTTGATGGGGCCACGGCCCCGACTAGTGATTGCGGCTGCATAACATCTTAGAGGCAACAGGCATGAATAAAATATCGATAAATAGTTTAACTGACTAGTATTTCTGGTGCCGACTAGCAAGGGTGGCAATGTTAAATCTTATAGCCGACTAATTGCGTGCATCCCTACCCTGGACATAGAGCTGCTGTTGCAAAATACATTTACAATGAAATCTGAGCCATTTTATTTTATTTTCATAGTTTACTACAACTGAAATTATTAATTATAATACAATCTAATAGAAAGAGGCACTACGTCAAAATCTTGCTATACAGCCTTGTTGTGTAATGATAAAAAAAAATCTCTTGTATCTCATAATATTACACAATGTAGTCTTGCTCAATGTCCCGTCCACAGCACTGTTTGATTGGTTACAGGTACGAATAATAGCCAATCAACACTGAGGGCTGCATCACTGACTGTTCCGGTGAGCTGAGCAGAGCTGTGTGTAGAAGTTCAGACAGCAGACATCACCAAAGTAACAATGAACATCACAGTCTTCTGATATACTTCTATGATGACGAGTTTGCCCAGTTTCTCAGTTACTATACTGAAAATGTTCTAAGTCATGGTTGGGATTTTACTTAATAGAGGTGAAAGTGATGGCTTTAAATCAGTCGCTCCTCCTTTTTAAAAAAAATTCCAAGACTCCAGTGTCACACAAAACGCTTCAAGGTAAAACACAGCACACATCTGTCTTGTCTGCTTGTCGGCTCTCATAGAGGAGTAAAGAAACCAAAACGTAGTCACATTTAAGAAGCTGAAATCGACTTTATTTTCTTAAAAAGTTATTGAAAGTGATTTATTGTTTGTCAAAATAGTTTAATTTAATAATCGATTAATCACTGCAGCTCTAATAAGTACCTAAATTGCAGCAGACTGTGCAACAATACAGTGTGACCACAGTATCAACCTGTATCACGCCTATATGCCCCCCTAAGGCACCAAACTGCCTGCAAAAGTTTGGAAATTCAAAGTTTCTCTCCCTCTCTCAACTAAATTGTCCATCACATGAAAAGCCAGGATTGACTCAATCTTGCACACTCACTTTTGAAAAGAAAAGTAATTATCATAAAGGCAACGGGGGAAACTTCTAGCCCTTTTCTGTTCAGGCAGTTATTTTGCAGTAGAACAAAAGCATTCAGAACTTCACCTCTGAATTCGCCTTGGTCAGGCCGTCTTATCATTAACACAGTGAATGACGGCGCGTTCCCGCTGTGTGCATGTATTTAAAATGTCAGCTGAGCAAATGCCTCTCACTGTAAAATCTTCACTCGGCTGCTGGCTAATGGACTGGCTTTGAGTGAAGAAGTAATGGAGCGACGGTGAATAACAATATGTAAAGACGAAGGGAGACACAGAGACCCCGGTATCAGTATATTAGTTTATGTACGTTCAGAGAGATGTTTTGTGTATTGTGGGAGTAAAACAGTTGTTTAAATGAGCAAAAAAGCAAATACATTCACTAAAGTGAATTGGATGGTGGCAGAAAGAGCAAGTAGTTCACAGCTGAAAATTAAAACTTCATTTGCAAGTTCGGTGAAATGTCGTTTGTCACTTTTTTCAGGTGATATTTTCTCAGACATTATAGAAGAGAGTGTGTTTTACAGGTGTTAGGTAAAGCTGAGATATTTGAGCTTTTTGTAGAATCAGGATGAAAGAAAATCTAATTGAGCGTTCTAATTTCTCCACCCTTCTTATTGAAAGTGCCTAAATCCAGATACAGTAATCAGAAACCTGGCATCACCAGTGATACCTGAGGTTGCACAATATTTTAAAAGTTTTGAATAAATTCTAATTATTTCTATTAATGCTGTGCTCACAGAGAACTTCTGTACTCCAGACATCGGTTATTGCAGGTCCACCTCACTCAGAGGCATGAGTTACATTTCTGAAGACATTAAGTGTTTGTTAAAGCTTTGACCTGTGTACAACATTTGTAACCTGTGTAACAAACAAGAGAGCAGTGTCCTTTGCATTGTGGGACTGTTAGCAAAAAGAGTGTACATGCCATGTGTTGCATTTTTTTGTAAATGTAAAAATTACAGTCAGACAACCAGTGACGAGAGATGATTATGATTCATAAGGTTCTGAAATGTCTTTTTACTGGTAACAGAGTGAACTATTACAGTCTAGGAGTAAACAAGAAAGTGATAATGGACACAGTCCTGAAGTACAGCGGAGGCTGATGGGAAACTCATTCATTTTGAAGGCAGAGTGCCCTGCAGCATTTCATAGGGGAGTCTAGGGGTACACAATTGATAAAAAAAAATGTACTGAAACCACAATATGCAATATTTTCAAATCACAGGTGCAATATCCGTTAAAAGCAAAAATAAAAAAACCTTTACATTAATGAATGTCCTGTCCTACAAATCAGATTTTACTGACTTAAAAAAAAAAAAAGAAAAACTTCTACTACTGCAAAAAAAGAAAAAAAAAATCACACCAGTCATTTTAAGATGTTTTTCAATCAAAATAAGAATAATCGCAAATCATAC
>JAJHUR010140497.1:137628-165673 GCA_027495735.1 Lutjanus campechanus | reverse complement strand
GACATAACAGTAACAGCCGTCGGGCATTCATCATATCGTCTAATCTGCCAAAATGTACTGTTGTTGTGATGTTATCTATTTATAATAGCAGTCAAGTTGTGGGTACAGTTGTCTGACAGGTCAGCTAACCTTAGCTTCGCGGATTAGCAGTGTGCTAACTCACAACTTGGCTATTTCAGCTGCTTTACAGCTGCTTTACTTCTACGGCCGTTTCCATGACAACGCGCGTCCATGAACGTCGGGGGTAGAGCTCGGGGTGGAGTATGAAGGGAGGGGTGGGTCTGTATTTGTTTACCTTTCAAATATCAGCAACCTCTCTACTCGTTTTCTCCCACATCGCTAACTACACCTTTAATACAATAAAACAGTTATTAGTATGTCCGAAACTTTAATATAAAATATTAAGATAGATAGACTGACAGGCTGTAGGTTGTAGGGACAGGTTTGGGGGGAAAGAAAGGCATTTACGGAGGGATATTTTTTTTGTATGTATGGTATAGTATGTAAAATGTATGTAAAATGTTCTACATAAATAACAATGTTGAAATTTATAAGACTGGACTTTTATTCTACAACTGCAATTACATTTTTGATTTAACAGAGAGTACGCTACTGAAAAAAGATATTGTTTGGTACCTGAAACAAATTCCAGGCACCGGGACGGTTCAAATGTGAAATGTACACAAAGATTTGGTGTTAAAATAGTCACTCACGAAAAATGAGATGCTTTGATCAGCTAACCGTCACACTACTTTCCTGTCAGAGAAAAAAAACAAAAACAAAAGGCAGATGTTGACAGTCGTCAGTATATGTAGATATAGTATAACTCAGATCACTGAAGGTCAAAACAATCCATTTGAAATGTTCCATTCTTGTATGACATGTTTTTAAAGCTCTCACAACATATACTGCATATGTGACAGTGATGATTTCACAGAAATAATTGACCTTTCTGTAGCAGTCAATTTCCGTATATAAAGGAGTGTGCAGTCACACACCGGGCTGTGCGCTTTCTATCCAATTAACTCTATGACCCGTTTACCATGCTGTGTGCGACATGAGCCTCTACATCTGCAAACTAACAAGAAGCTAATCAACAACTCAATGGACATGGAGGGTTCGGGCTGTATTGCCACGGTCAGTGTCAGCACGCGGCTCGCGCTTTCTTTTTGAAAAACCCATCATTCACCACCCCCAGAGAGAAGACAGGTATGTACACGTTGTTTACTGATAGTTCTTCAGTATGCTTAGGCCAACCTAACATCCGTCCTGCATATCAAATGTAATAACAGAAGTGTCCAAGCCGTGCGGACATCCTGAGATAGAAATGGGAGTGTTGACAGCTTGATTGCAGAAGTTTCTCTCGCCTTGGCCTTTACAATAGCCACACACCATCATTTCAATCTGCCTGGAATGAGAGCAGCTCTGAAGGGGGGTGAATACAGATCAGCCTTGACTTGATGTGATTATGGAAGTGCCAAACAGAGCAGAAAAAAATTATATAGTGATAAACGATAAGTGATAAACATCTTTGTAATTGCTCACTGCCTCGTGTCGGGGAGTGAAAATAGGTACTTGGCAATGTCCTGGACGTCTTCACAACGCATCTAATTTCTCCTTTTTATGTGCTACAAGGGAAATAAAAATTGTGTCATTACAGCTGTAAGAACGTATTTGCTTAATTTACAATTTGACCTATACAAGTTCCACATTACCTGGAGCTGCGTAACAGCCGCCGTCGAATCCTAACAGAGACACGGTCATAATTTCATAAACCACATTAGGGTGTATTCATTTTCAGACAGATCTCTTTGATGTCGAGATCAGTCTGCTAAAAGTGCAGTGCGCTCTCATCTATTTGCACCCTAATATCACTGTGTGCTCAATTGAATTTCTGAACTTGTGATGTTTCGCGGGATCGTTCCTCATCTCCTCCGCCTCAGTTCCCTTCAGTCAAACAATGTTTCATAATGGAGCTCGCACAGATTTATCTTCCTGTTTGTTATATTAGTCAGTGAATCTCAATGGGTTTTACCCACTCTATTTTAACTGAACTAGCGATGGTAATTGGTTGTTTACAACTATTTAAAGACTCGCAACTGCAGTTATTTTGTTAAAAGCATGTGTATTTATTGTTTTTTGGATTTGACTGTTAATTTTATTGGTCCTGTGGGCAGAAAAAAACACACAACACAAAAACACAGGTAAGTGATGAAATGCTGAACACAATGAAAGTCTATGTAAAGGAAGAGAGGAGTTGTTCTTCTAAATATTACACATATTATAAACTAGTTGCTTAAACATGTGAAAAGACCGAGAACTATGTAGTACTGGCTTGTGGAGTTTGACCAGTAAAATGTTGATCAGGATTTTTGTGTTCACAATTTTTCGTGCCGATCTGAAAGATGGTGACGCCGCCCTCCCTAACAGTCAATCACAAACGTACCTTCAGCAAGTCTCCCCAGCATTTCTGAGCAAAGAAAACTGCTCATTTTTTCATTATTTTGAAACCTAATTTTAAATACTTAATTTTTTCTTTCATCATTCAAATTTGGCTGGTTGGTTAATAACACGTTTCTCTGGTGTAACAAACTTGAAACACAAATTTGTTATTGCTTTACGCAAACTTTAATTGGTTTTTGGATTAAGCTGTTAAGCTTATTGGTCGTGTGAGTGGAGAAAACATTTACAGGTAAGTGATGAAACGTAGAAAACAATTTGGGGAAAAAATAGTATTTGAAGAAGGGTGCTTTTAGATTCCCCCATAGTTTTTGTCTGTTATATCCCAAACTAACTCTTCTATTTGCATTTCATGACTGAGCACTGACGAGTGGTTCATCTCTTTGATTTTCTATTGATGGAGTATCATGTTAGATGTGCGTGACTATACAATTAAACGTCACCACCCTTGCTAGTTAGCACCAGGAATACTAGTCAGTTAAACTATTTATCAATATTTTATTCAACAACAACAATTACAATTAACTGTTGCCTCTTAGGTGTTATACAGCCGCCTGCCACTATGAGCTGCTTCTTCAGACAGCAGCCCCTCTCATATCCCCTGATAGTCCACCCAACCCCGGATATTGTCATCAGCAAAGTCAAGGCAGATGACAGCTCATAAAACACACTTGCAGTGTTTTAATCTCAAAAATGAAAATAAGGTTGAATGTAGGCTGTACCAGAATAAACTGGAGCAATGTCTAACCACATTCAGCACAGACATGGACATTAACCTGCAAGCAGAGCAGGCTGCTGCTGCTAGCACCGCTAACATTAGCCTCACTGTGTCAGAGGCTGGCAGCTAACATCAGCTCTGCAGACAGCATGATCCTTTTCGCCGTCTCTCCCATCTGCAGCTCAACAGAAGTGCATCACTTCTTTTGTTAAAGAGCAGGCTACAAACCAACAAGAAAGGTGGATGGCACATCCTAGTGTAGAGTGTTAAAAATACCATGACATCATAAGGAGTTTATTATCTAATTAATCTGTACAATTTTCTTCATAGGGTACTTAAAATTAAGATAAAAGAAATAAAAGAAATAAAACAAAAACATATTGTGTTTATTATTTTTGCTAAATTAATGTTGCATTGCTTTATTGTTTCTGTTGTTTCTGTTGTTTCAGAATGGCTCAAGGAAGAAAACACCTCAGACAATCAACACAGCCGTACACCTTCAATGACATTAAAGGTCATCGCATTCAAAGTAATGGCCAAAGTACAACATTGGGTCCATTCATGTCTTTCAGATGCACCAAAAGTACATATTCGTCCTCTTACGTCTAAGGTGATTTATCCTGCTAGATATAATAAATGACACTATAACTAGATGACATTTGACTTGTGGTGCTCATCTAGCTCCATCATATTGGAGAGAAGGCAGACATCTCTGCGGCCAATATCTTCAAAACTCTGCAACTCACACCAAAACTATCTAAATGGATAAATAGCCTAATAGTTCTACCTGCAGAGGGACTCCAATATCCTATTTGCACTGTTTATCTGGGAATTACCTAAATGATGTTCCTTTCCAATATGAAGCTCAATTCTTAATTAAGTTTACTGATTTATTTATTTTTTTTAAATTCTACATCACAGTCATTAATGGAGTGAAATATAAATTCTTTAGGCAGCTTGCGTCTTGATCACATTTTTTACACCCTTATTTTTGTATCCATTCACAAAACATGTACAGAATGAAGCTTTTTTGGGTTTTTTTCTTTTCAGGAAAAACTTACGTCAGGCTGCTTTTCGTGGTTTTGGCTAGACCCCAGAGTTCCAATTAAGGGAAATCTTAAGGGGTTGTGTGCTCCTAATGAAGTGCTTTTTCGAACTGTCAGACAGCATCTGAAACTTTCTCTCTCAAGCCCTATTTTTTTTTTTTTCATTCTTCACATAACTTTTTATTGTGTGCAGGCAAATGCAACACCATCAATGACTTTGGGGTGGGACTGATCATCTCGATAATGGATAAGATGATCACACACATCCTTCTCTATGATGGCACGTCATTGGTCCCATTTTTGAGTGTGGTCATTCTATGAACACTGTTTATGCAGCTTCATACAACACATCATACTAACTGGGTTGTTTCGAGCATACTTTAACCTTTAATGCTACAGCTAATGATATTTAAGGCCTTATTGTCCTTCAAACTGCTTTGGAAGGTCTTGAAGATGAAAATGCCCCTGTGCACAAAGTATTTATTTGATTGTTTGTTTGTATTATGTATGAACCATGTCAGTTATTAGTTGATAGACTGGTGCACTCATTTTTTCCAGACCAATGGCACAGCAGGCATACAGACACCTTTTCAGGTGTTACGGTGTTAGGGCCCTTCTATCACACATGGCTGGCCTGTTGGCTTGGGTGACATGTTTAAATACTAAAACTGGCCACCAGCCAAGCCCATCAGTGACTGCTGTTATATTCACAAAGGTGTGTGTGCCGTTCGTGAACAGCAGGTCTCCCTCATTCAGACCATTAAAGCTGTGGTAGGCAACATTTTTCTGGACTCAATGAGCAATAATTCCTTAATAACCTTTCAGCATATTGTAAATCAAGTGGTCTGAGAGGAAACTAGACTTCTGAACCTCCTCTTGGCTGTTTTCATGCTTTAGGAATTCTGGCCTGTGACAGCAGACTAAAACCAATTACAGGTCATCTCAGAGACTGAGTGTTCCTATTGGCTGTTTTACAAGTGCAGCTGCGCGTGCACGTTCCTTCCGTGAAACTCTGAATCAGTGGCTTAAAAAGTGGGACAGTAAAGAGCAAAGAGAGAAGGGATGGAAAGGAAAAGAGGAAAGATAGTACACTTTGCACTCCTGCTTCTCAGCCCTCTGTTTCTTCCTCCAGAAGCTCCAGTCTGCCACCGACCCGCTCCTGCGGAGCTCCCCGGCTCTGAGCAGCTGTCTGTCAGCTCTGCGTCTGAGCTCTGCCTGGTCCTCCCAGCCCTCGGCAAAGCACCGCGATAGACATGAATGAACTGAAGGTAGAGTCAAAAGTTACTGGGTGAGCTGTCAAACTCCTGGGCTGAGCATGCTTGTTAGCTGGACTCTTTAAGATTCTCCCTCTGATAATTCTGTTTCATAACTACTTTTCCTGCAGGAGTTTCCGACATTGACTCAGGGTCTTACTGAAGGAACGCAGCTGCACTTGTAGAACCGTCAATAGGAACACCCAGTCTGAGAAGACCTGTAATTGGTTTAAATCTACTGTCACGGGCCAGATTCTCTAAATGCTGAAAACAGAGCCAAGAGGAGGTTAAGAAATCTAGTTCTGTCTCAGAGCACTTGATTTACAATATTCTGAAAGGTTATTATGAAATTGTTTCTCAATACCAAAACAATGTTGCCTACCCTAGCTTGAAGTTCCATAATAAGATAACATATTCCTTTATTAGTCCCACTGCAGGGGAATTTACGGTGTAACATGAGCAAAATATAAAATGAAATAAAATAAATATCTAGCACAAGGAAATATAAACAATATGAACAATTTAAAACTAAGGAAATATAAATATAAAAATAGGAACAATATAAACAGCGGAAATATAAAAATAGAAGACCTAGCAGTTGAATTTCCACCATTGCACGGAGCAAGTACTCATGCTGCACACAGAATGATGATAATACACCTGATTATCACACATTAGAATGAAAAATTCACCTGAGTAAAATATTGACATTTTACACTGAATGATACATTTCACATGTGTGAAATATTACACAGGATGAAGTGACGTTACACCTGAAAATAAGTACCAATCTTACACAATTGGCGTACATGGTAGTGCAGACCAAATGTCATTTTTTGGTACCATTGCTTATAGTACAGAAACAGCTGGTCCACTGTGACTTCAGCACCTCAGCTGTTGTTTGGTGACAACAGTTCAGCAAAGTTTTGCCCGAGAACGACTGTCCCTGAGATGTCAGCCTGCGAGGGACAGGTTTTTACCAGAGGTTATTTTTACTGGACATTATACAGGAAGAGACAGAGGCCGGGAGTTTTACCCACACAGCTAAACAATCTGTAAAAAATATCTGACAGATCTGGACACACAATGTCCAGCATGTTCTGGTTGTTATTATGTTACCCCATTTCACCCTGTAAAACTGAACCCTTCCTAGTTTTTCCTTTCTCTGTCTCTGGTCTCTGTCTGCGCAGTGTGAACCTATCCAGAGACTAATTACTGAGATGAGCTGTTGAGTATCACTGATGACATACTGGTCTTAAAAAAAGTGTGTTTTTGATAGTGTGTGTGTGTGAGCATGGTCTGGGAGTAGGGCTTAATAACCCACTTTCTGCTCTCAGACGAAAACACAGCAGAGATCCTGACAGACGCGCAAGTATTGGGCATACAGTACGTTCACACAAGCGACTGCACACACACGCGCACACACACACTTCATGTCTACTGTACCGCATCGACAATAGCAGCCAGCTTTGTTCCATAATACATAGAGAGTCTTTCATATTTCTCCTCCACATGCACTATAGATTACAGCAGAGGATAGCTGATGAGGGAATCGTTAGAGGATTATTCCAAGGTTGTAGTCTCACATTGCTTGTCTCTGCCTCGCCTGTACTGATCTCCACAGCAGGGGGCCCCTCTGTACCCACACTGCTGTACAGTCTGTACAGTGCGGAGGGCCAGCTGCAGATGCTCGCTGAATGAAGAAACAGGAAAAGTTGAAAGGCGAGCAGAGGGAGAACATGATAGCGGGCTGATGCCGGTGGTCAATACCACAGGCTTAATTATAACAGATGGACAAAATATCATTGAAATTGAATTTCATAAATCATGTAAGAAGTGCTTACACTCTCATTAATTTAAAGTGATACAGGTAAATATCCTTTTGCGTTTGAAACAGGGCCCCGCGTATCGATTCCCTGTCATCCTGCGGCCTATGGCTAATGCCGTGCCATCATTTATAGAGCAGGTGCTCAGCTTATCACGCCCTGAAGCCACTATTACATTCAAGATTAGACTATGAATGATTAAAATGAACCAAGGTTGGGCTATTGATTGAAATCAGGAAACTCAAAACACTCGGCGTTCGCTTCAGATGCGTTTATGGATTTAGCTTTGTTTTGCCCCATAGGCTATACACTCAGTGAGCACTTGAGCAGGCCAGCACAAAAACCCACTACGGATGGAAAGACAGGCTTGATAAAATATTACAGAATGCAAAGCATGATGAAATGGCAGCAGCGCTCGTTAACCAGTCTCAAAAAAAGAGGGAGGCGGTTGATTAAAGATTACATTAATAATGATATCTTTATTTGTATAGCACGTACTTAAACAAAGTTACTTCATGGCAAGCAAAGAACACATAAATATGCCATAAAAATACATCTTTAAAAAAGACAGCAGTAAAAGCATAAAAATGATAAAGACCCACATTAAAGCTAGGGTAGATAACATTGGTTTGGTATCACTGAGAAATTAATTTCATAATAACCTTTCATCATATTGTAAAACAAGTGGTCTGAGATGGAATTAGACTTCTGCACTTCCTCTTGGCTCTGTTTTCAGCCTTTAAGGAATCTGGCCCATGACGGTAGACTTAAACCAATCACAGGTCATCTAGATACCGGGTATTGCTATTGGCTATTCTACTAGTGCAGCTGCACATGCAGCTTCCTTCGATGAGAGCCGTAATCAATGTCGGAAACTCCTGCAGGAAAAGTCGCTATAAAACGATGTATTGCAAGACTTCATATATCTCGCGAGATGGATCGCGAGACTTCGTATATCTCTTAATGGATGCACATATGAAAATATCATGAGATATACAAAGTCTCGCGACACTTCGACGCCATGTTTACATGCTACCTGGGAAGCTACAGTTGACATTTTGTCTAAAGACATGCTGTAAATGGCGTCTTTTGTGGTTAAATTTTAATGTCGCGGCTCACAGACACTTGGATTACACCACACGAGCAGGATGGAGACATTTTGTGTTTGTTTTGTGTTCTTTTTTTTCAACATTCATCATTCAGCATTCAACAACTGAAGATCTTCACATCGGCATAGGGATGAGTACATATTGAGTGGACTATCATTCTAGGGTGGAATATCGCTTTAAGAAATTACTCAAACTGATTATCAACATACTTTGGTAATGGCTTAATAATCGATTAATCATTGCAGCACTACTCTAGTTAAATGTCTGGTAGCTGGCAGAGCATTACTGTCCATAGCCAGTCTACAGTTTTTCTATTTAGACATGTAAAAAGGCTGTTGATGAAATAAAAGCATGAAATATAATTTTTGTCATCTTAGAGCTTAACATAGAACTATTGGTATCAGTATTCCGCAGTTGATAAAAACAAGTTTGTCCAAGTTTTGTAATGTGCTGCTCAAAGTTCAAATTACAGTCAATAATGTGGCAAGATTTCTAAAAACAGGGTTAATGAATTCAAATAAGTAACAAGTAGATGGATGTATCTGTTTGTGTTGCTGGCACAAATAAGAAGAATATTAGTTTTGGATTAGTTCAGTTGAAGGAAATTCTTGGACATCTGGTTTCCAGGCTCTTTTGTGAAGAACTCAGCATAGTGAGGTCAGTTGGCCTAACAGTACAAATGTGTATCGTCAGTGTAACAGTGGAAGGAACGCCATGTCTTTGAATACAAAGGCAGCATATGCAAAGAAAATAAAATTGGTCCCAAAATTGACCCTTGAGGTACTCCATACTTGACTGCAGTAAATTAAGATATATGTTTTTTTGTCAGAAATATAAGATTAAAACCAACTCAGTGCAGTACCCAATATGCCAACCCATTTCCCCAGACTGTCTAATAAAATCAAGCAGTACAATAATGGAATACATACCAGCATTGTTGGTCATTCAAAGATCATTAGTGACTTTAAAAAGGGCAGTCTCTGTGTTGTGATGCTGACCGGAACTAGATTGGAAGGTTTCAAAAATGCTGTTTTCTTCCCCACATACATAATAATTAAGTCAGTGCAAACCAGCCACGTAGATAACAAATCATTTAAGCAAGACAAAATGTGATGAGGAGACATTACGTTGTATCAAAAATACCCAAAAAGGCATGTCACAGGAAGATGAGATTTGATAGAATAGTCTTTCAAATTGCCAATCAAAGGGAGCAATTTACTCGGTGTCATTCGAGTGGAAATTGGTGTATGTGTTGATGTGTCGACTAACAGGATCGACATAATGTAAATGCTTAGAATGACAAACGTGTATAAAAGAAAATAAGACTGTGATATGGCTGAGAATATGAGCTCATTTGCTCCAGTCTGCAACTAAATGAAGTAAGACTATTACAACTTTTAGTTTTCTTCCGACAGGTCAGCCGGTTCAGGCCCAGGAGGGAAAAAAGTAAGAAAGATGGATGGAGGAGAGCAGAGAGAGTCAGGGAAGGGAGGAAAACATCAGTTCGCACATACAAAACAGACATACACAGCCACACGGAACACCCAGTAGCCACACACAGGGGAGTGTTGAGCTGTGTATAATAAGTTTAGCTGCCAGCGACCCTGGTTAGCTCAGTGGAGGTCCGGCTGAGAGTGTCAAGCTGAGAGAAACTTAAGTGATATGAAATTACGTCATCTGTAGTTATAGTTTATGTAGCTGGCACACAGTCCAAATTTGCTATGGCAACAACTGTGCATGAGGGATGCAGTGGCTGGTAGCTCCTTCAAACTTTGCCACTTCCTTTAATCATGGCATTTTTTGGCTTAATTGCTGAAACATGAATCAGCTATGACAGACATACACTTGTAATCATTGGAAAATAAAGATGTGGGATATGGATAAAAGAGCAGCAGACCCTGAGACGATCAACAGATGCAGTCAGCATCTTTTGAACATGTTGTCAGATCAGCTGGATGCACCACTAAGTATATAAAATTAGGTCTCACAATCATGAAAAAATGTGCAGTTTCTCTGCTCTGAAACGCTGGTAGCGTGTTTGCCCTGCTGTCCACAACCTGAAAAAGGACCTGATGCCTCCTCCTTACAGCAGCTTGAGCAGCTTTTGGTGGCTCAAACATGTCCAGACATGTTTGAGCCACCAGAACCAGAGGACGGTGACAGGATGGTATTTTTATGTTTCTTATGTTGAGTTGTTGGAACTGACGTGAGCTGAAGTGAACTGCTGGGCTGATTTGGACTGAGAGAGTTGCTCCGCCATGTCACTGAGCCATGTTTAAGGTCTGCCCAAAAAATCATCAACAAAGAAAATGCAAACAACAGTTTACTGGTCTAACTCTTTTTCAGGAAGATGTTCAAAGACCTGGTGGTAAAAGATGAAAATAATGATCCCTGTTTCTGGGTGTCGTGTGGGCGTAAAGTTTGATACCCAGCCCTACACCTGTGTGTGTTGTTAGTAAAGCTATGCTGGTAGTGTGTGTGTGCTGGCGGAGAGAAGCTGAGAGGGGATGAGAGGACCACCGCCAGCGAGTGTCTGACTTAACAGAGATAAGAGGTGGGGTCAGCCAGAACACCCGCGCTCCGGCAGGGAGGGGAAATGGCTGCTGGGCAGTCCCTGACCCTGGATCAGAGTCGGGGAGCCGGGAAGAAATGAGACGTGACTAATGGAGACACTGCAGGCTGACCCCTGATCAGTTGGGAGCAGGGAGAGAAGAGGGGGCAGGAAGGACGGAGGGGAGAGCGGGGAGGAGGAAAGGACGTGCGCTGAATGAGGTGAGGCAGATTGGGGCTTTGAAGTGGGGTGGTGTGTTTGTGTGTGTGGAACACATTAAATGTGACTGAGGATGCAGCCTGACATAAAGAAAGACCTAAGACAATGTTTGTTCACACGTGTGATTTAAGAGAGTTAAGTGAAAAGATCTTGTGTGTGTCAGCCCTTGAAGTGATGGAGTTTATGTTCACTGACAGCGAAGACAAAGACAGAATGGCATCATGTTGCTGTTGTAGCATCTGGCAAAGTGTAGAAGAACTACCCCACAGATCCCACTTCTATTATTAGTCTGCAAGATTCCACACTAGAAATTAGACCTGGGCGATGAAAGAATAGCAATATGTACGGCAACAGACACGTCATCAATAGCAGAAAATAGTTTGATAAAATGTTTGATAGTTTCAGTTCAATGTAATAAATACAAACCATCATGAAAGCACATGCCAAACACACCCTGGCTCATAAACAGCCTTAGCCTGGGTACAAACCTTTGAATCTGACCCAACACTCCGCTGAGTTGACTAATTCTCTGATCTGGCACCATGATATTAAACACTGTTTTTTGTGAATAGTTACGGAAAGGCTGTGTGGTTTGTTTGGTTTTTTTTCTGCCACAGAAAAGACATAAAAATCCCCATTTATGTTTCATGTTCATGAAGCAGCAGAGCTAGCATAAGGTAATTAGCCACTATCAGTTAAATTCATATTGGTCCGTGACCCAAAAAAAAGAAAAGAATATCCTGCGATCAATCAGCTGATCGCATTTGTTTGTCTACACTTGGCTTCTAGAGAGGTGTACTACAAAGCAAGATAGCTCCACGGTTCTAAGAATATTTAGGAGACCTCTGGTTTTAGGCTACTTTAAGTAAGGGATAATGCCCTTCGAGGTGTCCATTTATCAGAAATGAATGGACTTTGCGGAAGCTTCGCGTCGGACGGTTCACGCCTCCGCGTCGTCCATTCATTTCTGATAATGGACACCTCGAAGGGCATTATCCCTTACTTATACCATGGTCTGGGTGAATACTCGATTCTGATTGGCTGCAGGGTGTCCGTTAAAAAGTGTTATAGGACACCTATAAAAAAGTTCCGGTCAAATAGCCTGATTGTTCTAAATTATTGCGCTGGCTCAAACGCTAGTTGAAACTCAGCAGTTAACTAGTCTAGGCTAACGTATGTTAACGTATGTTTTAACTAGTTAACATTTAACCATTAACATTTTGCGCTCTGGATCTGTACCAACTCTGACTACATGACTACAGACTACATGAAGACAGTAGTAACATCACAGGGATCTACACACTTTATGACTGCCTAAAGTAACACAATTACACCTCACACTGTAGCCTGCAGAGGCAAAAACAAAGAATGTTGTCATGGCAACGCAGCAGTGTCGACACAAAATGGCATTGGTCTCTTGTGATTGATAAGGGAAAATCAACCACCCCCCGTGAAATTGTTTAGAGTGGAGGCACTGTCGGACTGAATATGGAAATGAGGTGTAATGAGTTGATAATTCAGTCTAATATCAGCCTGTCATATCTCCTGATAATGGAGCAACAGGTGACACACACATATCATTTCACAGGTGTGTTGGTCACTGGCGCCATCAACATATGACAACAACAACAAACAGCGAGGAGTGAGAAAATGAGAGCAGATGGAGAGGAAATTGTGAATAAAAAGGACAGGTCAGTTTGCTGGTGCTGCAGGTTTTTGGTTTCTTTTAAGTTCGAACCGCTGCTCAAAACCTCTCGGGATCCCAGAGGAGAAGCTGGAAAGCGTCCTGCATAGCCTGCTGCTACCGCGATCCAAGTGGGAGAAAATGGATCAATAGATGGACAGAACAGCATTTTGTGTAAAAAAAAACAAAAAACAAAAAAAAAACTGTGTGATGCCGATTTATTTCTGTGTTAACATTAACATTATTACTTGCCTTGATAAATAAAGTGGTTAAATTCCAAGTAAGGGAGGTGAAGTTAAAATAAAGTGGTCAAATTCAACCTTTTTTTCTCCAGTTTTTTTAATTATTTTTTTTATTATCAATAATCATGAATATTTTATTGTAATACATTTTTTAACTATATCACCCAGCCCTGAGGGTATCTTAATATTCTCTCTGTTAGGTTTGTTAAAGCCTGTCATGGTGTTATCCTGTGCTGCTCTGTGTACAATGAGTCAACGATAATGAAAAAAGAAAAAAGAAAAAGTCCAATATTTCAACTGACAAAATGAGATTCGACTCAGGGGGCTTTTTGACATTTGATTCAGTTCGCTTCCACTTTGGGGGCAGCCCTGCTGTTTACTAACCTCTTCTGTCAAGTCATCCTGCCCCTGGCTACTGCTAGTCCTCCGTGTTCCCGCCTCAGCCCATCACCCGACTCATTACCCCGTAGTGTACAGCACTGCACCAGTCAGTTAGCCTTCAGTTCTTGCCTGATCGTCTTGTTGCTTGGTTGTTTGAGTGCTCCAGCTCTGCTTTGCCTGCCCTTGTACTGGTGACCTACTGCCCACTATTTGAGGCCTGCTTGCTTGCCTTTGAACAGTGGATTTGTTTACCAGACAAGACCGCCTTCGTGTTGCCTAATCTGCAACCTGCCCTCTAACCAACCACAGTTGTTTTAGCCCTTCTTTAGTGCCTCCTAAGCCTGCTTTTGGTTTTACAAATCCTCCATTAAATATTCATGGAGTAGACTAGAGATGCTAAACACAACTGCTTTTAATGGAAGTGCAGCATAATATGATGCAGCATATTTGTCTAATGCCCAACAAAGCACAACAAAACACAACACTGTGTAACGCTGGGAATCAATGAGAAGAAAACTAGAAATGCCATCTCATAGTTGTGTGTCTCAACCAACCAGTCAAGTTGCAGTTTAGATCCATGTCCACGTCCAGACTCATGTCTGTAGTGAAAACTTTGAGGAAATGTAATAAAAGGTATTTTGTGCATCATTTGGCAAAATGCAACCTGTCACTATTGACATGTGGATAGGGCTGCACGATATGGCCTAAAACCAATATCTCGATATTTTTAGGCTATATCGCAATACACGATATATATCTCGATATTTTTATTTCTCCTCTAAATCACTGTATAAATGTTAAATTCAACCCTTTGATGCATAAAATGACACCAGTATAATGATTCAAGTAGACCCTTCTATTGGAGTTTTTTAAATCTCATAACATCTTGATAACAGTCAAGTTAAGTTTAGCAAACATTTTATTTCTAACCAGGCTGCTGCACTCACAAGCTTTTAACAAATAATAAATAAATAATGGCATGGTAGGCCTTTCTACTGTGGCAACAAAAAAGTGCATTCAACAAGAATCCCTGAGAAAGACATTTCAGTGTTGCCAACTCCTCAGTAAGGAAAGTAGCTATTAGCTGTCCTAAAAGTAGCTAGAAGTCGCTAAATGGCGTCATTACCTAATTTGCATAATTTACCATTTGCATGTAATTGTAATGGACGCTGTAGGAGAGAGGAATAAGTTATTTAATACACATCAGAAGGTTAATATCTCATTTCATGAAATCGTCTATACAAAAAATTGTTAAAAATGTTATAGTTATGGCAAAAAAAGTTCATGTTTTACTGTGACTTGTTGTAGCCTCCTAAGTGGAGCATAAGGTTAGAAACTAAACCAAACTTAAGAAAACTAAACAAACACCCTTCAATAAGATTTGATATTAGTGTGACAGTGAAGAAACATTCACATTTACATCCCGCTCTGTAAGCCAGGACAGGATCAGGATCATGCGCGATTTATTTACAGTCTGGACGCGGAGTGGTGTGGGTCTCTTCTCTGCTCTGCCTGCAGCTACACCTGCTGCACGAGGCTACTGTGAGACTGACCGCCTGTGAGAGCTTTGGGACGGGGGAGGGGCTCACGGCAGTACCCGCTGCTCGTTGAGGACAGTAACTGCAGAACGATACGTGATTTCACGTCAGAGTCTCAAAGACACCAGACTATAGCTTACAGTACATTTAAAAACTAGGATAACAAAGTGCTTTCCAAAAAAAACCGTCCAAGAAATATTTAAAGAAACATTTAGTAAAAATAATAACATAAAAGCAATATCATCCACAAAGGCCTGATTCAATGAGAACCAGCAGTGGGAGCATTTAAAGAAATGAAAACTAAAGTCATTCACAATGTTCACAATGTATCAACTTTTAGATAAATGTTTTCAATTCAGTCACAAATATATAAATTCACTTATGAGGGATTTGAAAGCCTTACTTTATTTACTAAATCACTTTGGTGTTTTCTGTTATTCATGAGCAAACTATTTTTGTCTGTCCAGCTCACACAGAAGTACCAGCTGTCACCTTCAACAATGACCAACTCAAGAGTTTCAAAGTGACCAGAAGTTGGTTCTTCTGAACTTTGAGTTGACAGTAACAGGGCGAGGACACACTGTTCGAACACTGTATAAATACACAGCTTCACTGACGTTGCTTTTCCTTTTCCAACTAGCCTCAGTCTATTTTTCTACCTTCTTTCCACAGATTCAACTCAGCGGCAAATTTCACCCTCAATGCTAGAGCCTGGCTGTTCTGACTGACCCTAAACCAGACATGTAATTAGAAAAAGTTAGGTGACACCGAACATTTCCCAACCAATTCCCATAGACTGTTTAAAGATTAGACCTATAATGTAAGCTGGCATCTCATACCGTTGTTATGCGATGAACAGATTGTCTGTAATCACTACACAATGGATTGGAGGATTCAGTACAATTTGGTCCAGAAGATTCGAGCAACAAAGGTACAGATATAAAACATGAAAGGAGCAGTCTTTTTGAGCTCTTTTAAATGATTTTTTGAAAACAATTGCTTCCTTGGAGAGGATGGCACACCTCCAGCAGCACAGTAGGAGCTTCTGAGTTTGCCAAATATCAGTGTGTTTCAGACTTTTCATTGGCAATCACAAAAAGCTATAATAACATCGGAGACATTAACCTTGATATCCCCACAGATACTTCCAGCTCTGTTACAGATTGAGTGGAGCTAGTGCTCACTTTGCAGCACGTCTCAAGTTCAGTCTGATGGTGTGTGGGACACATCTTGCTTCAAGGCATTTTATCTTGTTCTGTGGTTTGTAAGCAATGATGTCTTTCATACTGCCAATTTCTCAAATGTAATAGCGCCGCAATACTTGGATGCTGTAAGATACAGAGAACCTGAGTCTTTATCAGCGTCCACAAGCACAAAGTTTGGCAGTTTTTTCCTACATGGAAACAATGAAAAAGAAAGAAGTACAAGCTGCAACTTACTGAACATTTTTTTTCAGCTTATGCACAAACTGATGTTAGAATTCATTTTTGCAAAAGAAAACAAAAAAAGTAGTAAGTAAGTAAAAAGTAAGTCCCTGTGTGTTTATTTGGTAAAATTACAATTAACAGAAACAAGAAATTGTAGTGTTTTTTTGTTTTGTTTTGTTTTTTTGTTACAGTTATAATATCAGCCACACTAGTGTTTTCTAGGGTGCCATCTGTGTAGGCGAGCACTGACAAAAATAAGTTAACAATACTGGGTCAACTCTAGGGATGCACCAATCGACCGGCCAGAGACCATGACCCGCCAATTTTCAGTGTGGCCAGTCAGCATAATATACCTGCTACCGGTCAAATTCACACACATGCTCTGCACGATGGTCAAATCATGCATGGAGTGACACAGACAGAAGCTTCCAGTGTCCAGAATGAACTTTGTAGTTCACCAACCAAATGAAAAATTCTGCCTTTTTGTAATGCATATCTTGCGTACGTAATAACTAGGGTTGAGTACCGTTCACATTTGAACGGATACCGTTATCAGGAATTTGCTTACAGTACCCAATGATACCTTTTTTTTGGTACTTTACCCTCTCTGTAATAACAAAAAATTCATTTCTTTTATGAAAAAAGAAGTTTAAACTTCAATTTCAAGATGTTTTTTATTTCGATTATTTTGTTATTTATTTAGAGCGTTATTACGCACCACACAAAATAAAATCCCTCCCTCTCTCAAACTGTTGCTACAGCCTGGCAGTCAGTCACCGGGGCAATGCCGTTGTTGTCGCGAAGGAAACCCATGATATCCTTCTTGATATGTTGTTGTCCCGCTGTGCTTCATACTGTAATATTTCCCCACTGATAGTCTGCAATACACAAATACTGGTTTCCTACTGAGGTTTCGGACATACTCATTCACTCACTTCACTCTGTGACTGATCAAGTTGCTGCTTGCGCCAACAATGCACAACAATGCCCAGGTATCGAAATTTGGCACTGATTAATTTAACGGTTAACTGGTACTCTGCAGCACTGAAGAGGTTCGGTTGGTACCATTAAAAATGTCGAGTTTGGAGCCCAAGCCCACCGACCAAGGTGATGGGCTTTCAAAATTTACACACCAAATGAAAAATCTATACTGCATTTGGTGCTTGGCAAGTGTTAATTTTGGACCCTGGTAACGTCACAGCCACACACATTCAGACACATGCTTGTATGAAGCTGATGTTAGACAGACAGTCAACAAGGAGGCTGAGCAGCCCATGGTGTCACCAAAAAACAGTAAACTTTCCAGCTCACGCTAATGTAAAGCCAGCAGCAGCTCACAGATCGACAGTTAAAATCTCACCTCCTGTTCTGGCTTAAGAATAAACAACCCATGTTGATGCATGTCCCCAAACATTTTCTACTCCAGACTGCTTCTGCTTTTCTCACTGCAAAGTTTTACTACAGCAAACTGTTGCACCGTGTCAGTCTCCGGGTTGTCTACATCTGCTTCCACATGAGATCACGTGAAATCACCTTCCCTACAAGATCTCATGAGATTGTGCTTCCTTTTGTACATTATCTTCATAAAATAATATAATGAGGCCTGGCTGTAACCTAAAGCACTTTTGGAGAAGTAATAAAGTTATAAAAAAACGTTTGTGTATTTTGTCAATTATAGTTCTTAAACAGACTGAAAATCGGAATCAAACAAAGAAAATTGCGATCGGTGCTTCTCTAGTCAACTCAGATAGCCACATCTGTTGCCAAGTGCTTGCTCATGGTGGAAACTGATGGGTCTGTGTAGATAATATTATAAAAAGTACAGTATAGACCTGCTCTGTATGAAAAGTGCCCGAGGTAATTCTGCAATGATCTGGCATTATTTAAATGAAAATTTAATTGACTTGACCATTTTTGAGGTCAATGTACATAGTGCTGAGACTCCAAAAGTACTCATTTTCCATCGCCACATCTGGATGCCACATATGAGACAGCGAACACCAGCTAGCCTCTCTCCTTTCTATAATGTGGGATGGACACACAGCCAATTGTGCAGGCTGCAAACTTCATGTAGCAGAGTTAATGATTCTACTTGTCATTATAATTCCTGGTTCCACGATGGTTCCTCCCATATGCTGAATGTTAGAAAGTGACTCATTCCTGCAGACAGACTGCAGGAATGATTCCTAAAACCTGAAAATGAGTTAGCATTTTAACACCTTCAGTTCCCTCATCTCAAAGTTTTATTTTCTTGAGTCTTGTCACATTTTGGATCATAAAATAGGTCAGTCAATAACTCCACTTCTGACGATTGCATTTACACTTCAAAAATCATAAAAGTGGTGTTCGGTTATCTTGTTAAACAAAACGTGGAAGTACCATAAACTTGTGTTGGCCACAGAACTTATTTTCAGCAAAATTTAGTGGAAAAAAACGCCATTGGTTTACTGTTGAGGGAATAGCAATGCTAATTTCTAGAGGGGTACAACGAGTCTCCTAGCAATGTCTGTCCACCACTGCTATGGGAAACATACAAAGTAGTGTTTATCCTTGTTGAAAACAAAGCCTCATTTTCAAACCCACTTGACAATACATCTGCTGTCATCTCCCTAAATGTCACCATGATCATTAAGAAAATATGTTTCATGAATGAATGTTTCATGAAAAAACCTTGAACTTCCAAGCACTCATGTGTTATTAGTAGATCTTTTCTTCGACATAGTCTCAAGTGGCGTAGTGTGCAAGTGCCACTCCTGTTTTACACTCACTGTACTTGTATGAGAGCTACAAATAATAAAGGCAGTGTAGGAGGAAGGAGCACTGGAGCAGACTTCAAACTAGTTGGGAAAGTCAGCCCTGACAATTAAATACGGTCATAAATATAAAATAATAAATAATAAAAAATAATAATACTTTACATTTGCTCCAAAGTCCTCCAGGTTATTATATTTTTATATTAAGATTATGAATGGGGAAACACGATCTCGTGGAATCATGGATTCACTCAATTTCACGTGATCTCATGTGGAAGCAGGTGTGTGTCTGTGTGTGTGTGTGTAAAAACAGAACACACTCTTTATCCTTCAGAGGATGGCAAGGCTGGAGCCAATCCCAGCTGACATGGAGAGGGACAGCAATTCAAGCCCACATTCACACCTACAAGCAATTTAGAGTCAATGAGTGTCTTTTAAAAGAATGTAACAATATACTGAAGTATTGAAAAAGGAGAGGTAAAGTCAGAGTCACTCATTCAAGAACGGTCTTTTATTGCCTTCAATCTGAACATGTTATATAGAGCTGTTACCTTGATACAGTGGTTGCAGTGTGGGGCGAGTTACAATAGGGGTGATGGAGCCAAGGCTCAGTGTAGGAGCGGTTTGATGTTACTTAGGAGGTTGAGGAGGTAAAGGTTGGAGAAGTAAAATTGCTAAATAAACAATGAACGCACCCTGAAACAGGGTTGGTTCAAACAGCGCTGGTACAAAACCAAGAAAATATGAAGCAGCTCAAGGCAGAATTTGTTGTCTATTTTCCCCTGACTTTCCAGCATGTTACTTTGATTAATCACTGCAAACCTTTCAAGTAAGAATGTCAAAAGCATTGAAGTATATGTATTTATTAAGTCCTGCATGTTTAAAATAGAATATAAGCATTTGATGGTATCAAAACTACCAAAGCTGCTAAGAAATTTAGCTTGCAGCAAAACCAGACAGTGTCCAGTGACTTTCTCTTTCTCTGTACCAGCAGTGTGCAGCTTCTCAATTTAAAAAAAAAAAGCAAAAAAACAAAAAATTCTTTTATGTGTCTTTTTTTTCTTTTTGCTGTTTGCTCGTAAGAGGTATCGATCATAATTTTTTTACTAGCATTCTATCAAAGTTTAAAATTCTGCTGTTGTGAAAACTCTAACAACACTCACTGTATTCACACAGTGAGGGTGCCCAGTGGGGTGGGTGATAAATAATGTTACAATATTTTTACAATAACAATATTTTCTCTGTCTGTTTTGTGCAGTCTACAGAACTACAACATAAGCATAACTGCAGTTTTTTCTGGTCTCATTTGAAATTATTCCCTGATCATTCATGATGTAAACAAACTGAAAAACATGTGCTCAGTTGGTAAATAGCAGTGCTGTCTGTTCTCTGCTCATGCAGTGACTTTATCATCACACGTCCCCACCCAACTGTGATCGACTGCACATTAAGTCTCTACTCCTCCCACCTTGTCAAAATTCTAAATGATAAGTTCTAAAAATAAAAAGTTCTAATAAAAACTCTGTGCCCCACTTGGGCCACCCAGTCGAAAAAGATCAGACACAATGAGTTATATTTGTATATCATAAAGACAAACCGAATTTGTAAGGAAGTTAGAATTGTATTTATTCCCTAAATAAAACTATATCAAACCTTTTGAATATACAGCTAATTAAATATTTGTTCATTTAAAGCAACAAAAATCATTTTACATTTCTGCCACATTTTATATTATATTACTTTTTGTGTGTCTGAAGAAAGTTGACAAAATTCCAGTTCTCAGCCACAAAAAATACAAATTAATAACCCTTAAAAATAAAGTTTTGTCCCAGTTCTCAAGAATGAGTGATCTCTATAAAATGCTGACACACAGGGCTGCTGCAACCTGGTTTGTAGTGCCATTTATCATCACAATTTTTTTTTTTTTTTTGGTGCAAGTTGCTGAATTTCAGAGAAATCAGAGCAGAGTGCATGAAATCATGACCGGGCTACTAAAGGAAATCCACAGACCTTGTTGTGAGCAATTTCATGTAGGAACAACTTTTCTTTCTGCAGCAGAATCTTCCAGACCTACTTTAGAATTTACTGGAACTATTTTCATTCTGCTGCAGAAAGAAAGTATTTCCTGCTCACAAAAACTACTACTGGACTATCTTGACTAACCGGGTCATGAATTTTGGAAAGAGACAGTGGTCTTGAATTTTTCAGATGGATTTTTGGGTGCTTTGAGTATAACATATACTGAGTCCCATTTAGTACCATTATAATGGAGAGAAGGCAGACATCTCTATGGCTGATACTGTATCTCCTAAACTCTACAGGCCTGGGGAAAAATATGGATTTTTGTTTTGGGAGTGAACTGTCCCTTTAATGCAGTGCCACGATTTGTTCCGAATGCTTAACACTAATATTCATGATTTCCTCCAATTCTGATCATACAGGAAATATAAAATTAAGAAAATGTGTGTGATGTCAAGGCTCCTTCCAGAAAACCTCAGAAATTAATAGTTATAAATTTTTCTCCCTTCCAGGAAGTCATTTAGCAAATCGTCGACCTGGAAAACAAGGTGTCGCCACCAACTTCCAGTGGCGGAGACAGCAAGATAATAGCACTGTGCACATAAATCAAACCAGGCTCAACAGGCAGCTGATCCTAAAAAGTAAACAATAATGTCCGTGGTAATGTGGATGCAGCAGTGCATTGAGCGGCAAACGGTAAACACTGTCCTCATAACGAACTAATTATCCCAGGACTGAATTAGACCTTAATGCGCTGCTGGACATTTGTTAACAGATTAATTGAACGGACTGAGTTTGTCCTCGGTGTGTTGCCATGACCGGTGCTGTGGTGACAATAACGAGCCAGCATCAGGCGTTTGGGACAGGCTTTTAAATGTAGGCTAATCCATTTTATATGACTGATTACCTGCACGCAGCTGCAATCAGCAAAGCAGTGTATCACCACACAGTAATGGAGTCTGATTTCTTTTTTTTTGTTGTTTTACAATTACTTTGCTACAGAAATCTATGGAGTGCAAAGGTGGAGAGATAATTTGTTTCAATTTAAGAGCTGTAATTTTAATAGTTCATCAATAAACCATTATGAACTCTTCCCCCTTTCCAGCAGCTTGTTTAATCCCAGACAGTACCCAATCACAAAGACATCTCACATTACAGATAGCTTTTTATAAGGTGTTCTGGAAATGTATCTGTAATCTGATCTTCTGTGTTCTGATGACTGGGATTCCACTGCATATACGATGTTGTCTAAATAAATAAAGAAATGGTAGCATAGCAGCCAGACCTGGAATTTCATCATTTTATGGCCAAGGCCACTTGGTATTTGGTGTTGCCACTTTTTTTCAGGGCACAAACGCCAAATGCCAGGGCAGCAAGGCCATCAAATAAAACAATGATGTTAAGTCCATGGAAATAATTAATTTAACTTTATTTTGAGATAGTAAGTCATTATTTTGAGGCACTAACCAGGTTTTTCCCTTGATTTTTTTTAGATAAAGGTGGAAAAGGCTGGTTAGTATGGCATGTACACATAGTGCACAGTTTAGGTGTGTAGATTTAGAGCGCCCTGAAATCATTTTTTGCTTACAAGCTCGAGGGCAGACAAAAAAAACTGGATAGAATAAAGACAAAACCATGCAAACTAATTTTTTGACATGCCAACTCATTATTTTTAGATAACAACTCATTATTTGGAGATATTAACTCATTATTTTGGGACAGTTACTCATTACTTCAAAATAACATAAGTTCACAACTCAAAATAATAATTCCTTATTTTGAGACACTCACTCATTTTATTTTGAGCTGCTAAGTCATCATTTGGAGAAAGTTCATCATCCAATTATATTGACTTACAGGATCTTTTTTTTTTCCATAGACAGTGAGAGGAGAGAGCGAGAACAGGTCAATCCATTTTATATGACTGATGACCTGTATACAGCTGCAATCCCTAAGCAACAGAGTCTCATTTCTTTATTGGTTTCACCATTACTTAGCTGCAGAAAACTATAGAGTGCAAAGGTGGAGAGAGGTGGTCAGTGTTAAAGCAATATTCCACTTTGTGAGAATAAGCCACTCAGTATGTACTCAATATGCTACAGTTAACATTTCTGCTAAAAACATGGCATAAATGGCGTCTTTTGTGGTAAATTTTTAATGTCGCGGCTCGCGGACACTTGGATTACACCACACAAGCAGGATGGAGACATTTTGTGTTTGTTTTGTGTTCTTTTTTTAACGTTTATCCGTGGCCACCATTCACTGCCATTGCACTGGATGAGGCTGCTACCCTGTTTCTCCTAAAACTCCAGGATTGTTTTGTGAACTGAAGACCTTCACCCATCATCACATCGGCATAGTGGTGAGTACATACTGAGTGGGTTATTCTCACAAAGTGGAGTATCACTTTAAGGCTGTAATTTTAATAGTTCATCAATAAACCATTATGAACTCTTTCCCCTTCCAGCAGCTTGTTTAATTCAAGACAATACTCAATCACACAGACATATCAGAAGTTCATGTAAAGCAGTCCTAAAGATGTGTTCTGAGTTTTTTTTCACAGCACAGAAACATGGGTTTTTAACCACCCAGCCAAATTTGAATGTTTAAAAAAATATATGTAAAATTAGGTGTTTGTGTGTTGTTTTGTGGGGCTTCTATAGTGTTGGGGGACCGTGGCCACATTTAAGTTCCTGAACACAGAAATCGTGAACAACAGTTTTGATGGTCTAACTCCACAATTCAGTACTACACAGTTCTCAGTCTTTTCAAGTTTTCAGCAACTATTTTCTAACATGTAAAATGTGTTTAGTAGAAAAACTCAGAGTTCCCTTTACACAGACTTTAAAGGTATTATTAAAATAGTACCTCTAATCTGATTCTTTTGGATTCAGATGAATGTAATCCCATTACATCTACCGTGTTACTGTCTTTGCCAAAACGGTAGCGTAGCAGCTATTATCGATAAGCTAAAGGCAGAATGACATGCTTTGAGGAGCTTCTTTCTCGATTCATTCAGCCTCATTTTCTACTTTCTTTTATCCACCTCAGTGTCTTTCTGCCCTCGCCGTCTTCTCAGAATGAAATGCCATTCTGAATTAGGGAGTGAATTGGTGAGACTGATGGTTTTTGAGGGTTTCGGGAGATAGCTTAGTTGAGAGTGAAAGAATGTGTGATGGTGCGTGCTCGATTCTGTTTGTGTGTGTCTGCGCATGTGTGTGTGTGTGTGTGTTACTGCAAAGGTGAGAGGCGAGGAAGGGAGAAAGTGAGAGAGAGAGAGAGCTTGTCAGCCAACACGGGTCATGAAAAATGCATGGGGGTTGTGGTGTCAGTTTGCTGGAGCGAAAGCTGCAGAGAAAGAGCACAGACAGGGTTTTCTGAACTCTGCAACTCTCGCCGTCTGTACTCTCACTCACCCAGCCAGCCTGTGCCTTTCATACGCTACAGCTCACTTCATTAGTCCTGCTCGCCCCATAGCCAGCCCTATTCAACATGTGCTTTCTTCAGGTTTCACCATGCTGTTGGCACGGATAGTAAATATACTTTTCTCTCCCACCAGTAGACCTTCATGGTGCGTTCCCCTGACATACTGACTCTGTAGCACAGAGATACAACACGATTATCTGCTCAGTGCAGGGATGCAACTATCCAATGTAGAGCTGCGATTAATACAATTAATCAATTCTTAAATAATCACCAACTATTTAGATAATGGATTGATTGGTTTGGTTAATTTATTTAAGAAAAAAAGTGTAAATTCTCTGATTTCAGCCTCTTAAATGTAAATATTTTTTGGTTTCTTTGATCCTTTATGACATCAAACTGAATATCTTTAGGCTGTGAGCAAAACAAGGCATTTCTGATATTTTACAGACCAAACAACTAATCAATTAAAAAAGAAAGACAATAGAAATAATCATTAGTTGCAGCCATAATTCAGTGTCCCCAAGTTTAAATTCTAGTCTAAATCCATCAGTGTTTAAATCACATTTTAATCTTTTGTTTTACTTTTGTTTTAATCAAGGTTTAATCAGTGGAACTTTTTTTGACATTGTTTTAGTTGTATTTTTTCTTTTGGTCACATCAAATTGTTCGATTGCAAATAAAGTCCTTCATAAATTAGACAGTGTGGATCTTAAATCAGCAAATTACCTCTCATTGTTACATCTATCCCCATGTAGTATTACAACCCATATAATCTGGTATTGTACAGTAGACATCCAATAAAGTTTTATATGTAGTAGACAAATATGGGTAGAAGTGTATCAGAGTTTGAAAGATTGAACAACAAGAACAACAACTACCGAGTTACTGATGCTCAAACAAAAAGCGGTACAACCATCCCCGGTCTCCCCTATCACATAAGAATGAATGCATAAGTGATTATTGATGCGTCATTATTGGTTAACAGACACTGATATGGTTTATTACCTGATAGAACAGATTTTTTTTAGATATAAATGAGGTCTTCTGCTAAGGCGTCTCACTCAGTTGAACTCTGCTTTACTAAATCAGCAGTAAAACTCTGTAAACTGACAGATAAGCATTATTTGGGAAAACATCACATTTATTCACTCTACATGGAGCTAAAACTAACACTGAAATATGTTAAATGTTCACTGAATCGGTGAGTGTCTGTTAATGAATTGTAAGAAATCATAAATTATCTTTTTGAAGTAGATGTTTAACTGTGAGCTTGGCTCTGTTAAATTTAACAATATGGCACACATTGAGCTTCACTAGCACTACACTACACGCTACACTACACTTTCTAATTCTAAAAGGGAATTAACATGCATGTTACTATATCAGTCAACTTGTGTAACTGATATTGATCTTAATAGAAGTGAGAAAACCTGACTGTGTCACACTGATTTCAAAGTCGGCCGTTGTGTTCCTGCATAAATGTAAGCAGGGTGACTGTACCTTGAGAAAGTACACAAGGAAAGGTTTTAACCTTGAGTGTGAACACACTTTACAGTTTTGTTTTCTCTCCGAGGGCTACAGTTACTGTGCTTAGGAAATCAGTCTGGAAATGCCACACTCAGTAATGATCGCATTGACTTTGGAGAACAGCCACAAGAACAATGGTCCTTCTGATGATAATGATGCACACTGCAAGGTTTAGTCACATTTTCATCTAAGTCACACTTGATTAAAAAAAAAGCAAATGTTTTTTACTGTTAGTTCTTTTTGCATTTTTTTTTCTACAGTTATAGATGTCATGGTTTGATGTAATACAGATTAAGTCATGGGCCTGTACAGCAGTACAGCTGCTCCAGAGCTGGGAACGGAAAGGACTGTGGAAGAAGAGCAACAGTGCAACCAAATCATAACAGCATGATATCTGTATATAATGATAGAAAATGAAAATTGCTAATCTAAAAAGCTTACTTTGAAACACTATTTTACTGTCCACACATCCTGCAGACACAGAGCAACATTATTCAGTCTACAGTACTTTTAGCTCTGTTTTGGTCTCCACCTATTTAAAGAGAAAATATGTGACTGTTCAGCTGCTGTTTGTGTGCTTGGCAGGTACAATGGTTCTATCTGAGCTTTTTCACTTAAAACAGTTGCCGGCTGCTGATGGAGATGAGTCTGATGATTCTAAATCAGGGCCACAGCCACCGTAGAAGATACGCAGGTTGCGTCTTCTCTAATGTCTCTGAAAATAAGGGGGTCTAATGGCAGCAGGAGATTACTTTCTAGATTTTGAAGACTCTGAAATAAGCCTTGGCAATAAAACGACAGCAAACCGTCTTCATCAACAGCCAAGGAAAAGTTTTCAATAAAATGTCTAACTACCATGAAAATGCATGACAAAATGAATACCATTCCCCTCAATAGTGGAACGTGCTACACGACACAACAACAGAAATAGCATTAATTGAAAAAATGAACGCAGACAGTGAGGAAATTGTTAAGCTAATAAAAAAGGACACGTCAGCTCACCAGTGTTCTTGTTTTGTTAACATTAAAATAGAAGCTATATTGCCCAGCCCTATTTTGATGTCTGATTCTGGTATTTTTAAAGCAAATGCATATCAATTTCACTAATTTTAGGGAAACATTATAACATCAGGCTAATTCTAACCTAATAAAGAGACTTTTGTGGAGAAGGCCTTGAAACAACTTTTAGAAATTTAAATTTGAAATTTATTAAATAAATTATGCTAATCTTGGCTACAGCTAAAGAGAAATTTTGTGAGCTGTTAGCCTACAGTGGACAAGTGCACACTAAAAATGACACTATTCACTAGGGATGGGCGATATTGGCCAAAAAAATTTATCCCGATAATTTAAGGCATTTAGCCGATAACGATAAATATGACGATAAAATAATGTTATGATTTGCAAAACACTCGCGGGATTTGTGTCCGTTGTTTCTACTTAAATATCAAACTCGCGCGAGCTTTCGCGGGTCTAGGGTTCCCTTCTAGACACAACCCTCTCTGTGACTCTCTGTCAAACTAATGACAGCAAATTGTATGTTAACATCATGATGTTACATTCTGCAGTGTTTCACACACAGAGACTTTATTTGTGTGAACACCCCCGTACAGTTTTTGACCAGTTTTAGCATTTTTATTTTTTTAATCCGTCCGAGAGGACAGCATCCGCGACTGATTAATGATCAATCTGCTCTCCTCCCCCTCCTCCCTCACCTGTTCGCTCTGCTCCGCTCAGTTTCTGATAGAGAAACACAGACTCTCCTGTTTAACGTAAAGGCCTCCTTATACAGTTGTTTAATCTTATAAGTGCACCTGGTTGGTGTTGATGTCATTCACCATCACGTTAGTTTCGATTGTTTTAATA
>JAJHUR010140497.1:116005-129831 GCA_027495735.1 Lutjanus campechanus | reverse complement strand
TTGTAACTCACGACTGGATTTCTTGCTGACAACAATAAGAAAAGAAATTAAATGAAACGCTTTCTCCTTATTTACCATATCATTCTTTTCAATTAGACGTCTAACCTTGTTTTTCTGAAAGTTATACTATTATACTATTTCCTTTTCGTTAGACTGTTATTAATTTTCTGATTTCAAAACACTGCAACATACAGGCAGCCAAGGCTGCAGCCTGCTGCTGACCTTAAAGAAAGAGGAGAAGGGAAAGAAAAACAACAAGCTGTTTCTGTATTTGTCTGCTCAGTATACATTAAGATGGCTTTTACACGCTTGTTGAGGCGGCCTAGCTTAATGGACTTTGTGTGTAAAACATCATCAACGAATGGTGCTGCACAATGAATAATTAACTGCGCTGCTGTTGAATACGCAGTATGCTTTCATTTATTCTGCCATTTTCACATACAATAAAGTCCGTGCGTCCTGAAAGCCAAAGCTAAAATCACAGTCTCTCCATGGAGATCTGGTAAGAGGACTCGCTTTAAGTGTACGCTGCATCAACAGACAATCATTAACCGTAAAAGCTGGTCTTAGTATCCCACCTGTGGTTGCATCTTTGCTGGCCCTCGTCTGTCTGACCTTTGGCAGCAGACATGTATGGCAGAGAAGCAACATATCATGACATAAAGCAGCGCTGGATGTGTTTGATTCCCACACTGCTCTGTTTGTATAATGTATGCTGCCAGCATACAATATTTGGCTTCAGGCAAGAGAGGAGCCCAGCAATGACTCAATGTACTGCATATGTCACAGGGAAAGCTTTGTGCTTTATACATATGCATATCCTGTGTGTTTGCTGCTCAAACACCTTTATTTTTAGATATTACTTCAAACTGCAGCGTGGGTTTTGCTTTTCCTATCTATACGCGCAGGAGGCTAATGAATGCATAAGAGACTTGAGTCGGCCATATAGTTCCTGCCCTACTTTAATAAACTGTTTTACTTATTCTGTCACTTTAATGTCAGTCATGAACTCTGGTTTAGGGTAAATGCAAGGTCAAAGAGATTTTATTAAAGATTCACACTCTTTTTATGCATGCTGTTGTAACTTTATTCTGTTGTTTCAACTGTATTCCATTGTTCACAGGATACAGTCGATCAATGTGAAGCAGGTTGTTGTATCTACACATTGAAATAAAATCACTGACATAATGTTGGTTAGGTGTGTCAGTTATATGCACCCTAAACAGACTGGGTTATGGTAACAATACCGACAGGAATTGTGACAGAAATATTTTCTTATGTGAAACTTCCACAATTGATTCAAAGGCCGCTGCTGGCTATTTGGGTGCTCCAAGCATTAGAGCTCAACGATTACTATGTTTTTCAATGAAAATGAGAACCATGATGTAAAAATTGTCCTTTCCTCTCAAACCATATCGCAATTGCAGTATCAGTCAAAATGATTGCAATTAGATATTTCTAAAATTGTTTACCCCGACCACGCGTACACATGAGTTTATGGCTTCCCATGCACTATCATGTCTCTTGGTTGATACCATTTATTACACTGTTTTAGCGCGCCATTTAACAATTTTTGACCATTTAAGAATTGATACAAAGGGTCAAAAATCGCTCCAAAATACTGCACTAAGACACAATGACATTGAGCAACACCATAAAAAAAATTGGTGCAGTGATTTGGTTTAAAAAACTTTTGACATTTGGAGATTTATGAAAGAATTGCATTTTTCATCACTTGGTAAGCAGGGACTTTTGTTCTGGGAATTGCTCAGAGACCCCCGTGCTGTCAAAAAGAAAGCCATGCATCCCAGGTCATTTAATACAGTGAGGCCAAATTTCAAAAATGGTCTCACTAGAATAAAATGATTACAATGGGCGCTAACATTGTCACTCATCAATTCAATTGGGCTTATTCAACTCACAAGTCTCAGCTTTCCAATCATGCCCAATTTATTTTATTCCAATAATGTTCAGGAACTCCAGTATGCAGAAATATTCAAATGCCATTTTTAGAATAGGCAAAAATAGCGTTTTACCCATAGCTGCACAGGATCACCATAAAGTGGGTGTGTCTATAAAGGGGAGACTCTGTGGTACCCATAAATCCCAATTTAATTTGAATATCTCCATGTGAGAGCCATCACTGTTTTTACCAAAATTTCACCAAAATTTTGCCTAACTTTTAAGGGTCCTTTCCATCAAGTTTACAGGGTTGCTACCAACGTACTCCTTAGGTCTTCTAGTTTAATATGATACCAGTATCTTCACTCTAAAACTGAGCCTGCTACACTCTGAAAGATGGTAATATCAGTTGACAAGGCTTTCCCCGCCGTGACAAGAGCAAAAACTCAAGGGTCACAACAAACTTAACAGCGTGGTGTGGTGGTACTTGTATAAGCTACTTTTAAGCCAGTCTGGGCTAGCGAAAAGGTGGATCAGACAGTCCCAAATGGTGTTGGGCTACGTAAAGTAAATGGGAAATAGTTTATGATCTAAAGTATCATGATATTATAAAGCACCACATGGGTCAAGAACTGACATTGTCAAACACCTGGAATAAGCAGAGGCACTCAGAGAAACACACCTGAACCAACTTTACTTTATGCTCTTTTTCCCACTTTCTTTTTTGGTATAATTTATCTATTTTCTGTCTGATTTTCTGTCTGTAACTCATAGAATGGTTGGGATTCTCAATCTTAATGTGAAATATCAACAGAAAGTGAATTAAGTGATACATGTAGGCCTATGTGATACTGCATAGCCACCTAGGTGTATAAAAAAAGAAACAGATTTGGTTGGTGTCTTTGGGGCTGCCATTTCCCATAATTCATTGCATCCTGATTAGTTTTTATTGGTGGACTCAGGTGATCCTGAAGTTGGAAAATATAATTCCACTGTTGTTGTATGTTGTTTTTACCAGATATACCAGACCAAAGGTGAAGCCACTGTGGGGCTCTACAGTGTGAGCATTTGCAATTCATATGTCACTAGTGGGGTTGAGCTCCTCCACACACATGCATGCTAACACACACACACACACACACACACACACACACACACACACACACACACACACACACAGCAGAGACACTGCATGGAGAGAATGTGATGTACGTGCAATGAAACCTTTACGAGTAAAAAGCCAATAAGAGTTACTTTTCAAAACACGTCAATTTTGGGTGTCAGAGCCTCCCATTTAAAATTCTATTCATAACATATCAATAAATGAAGCGGATCAACCTTTAGCTCTGACTGAACACCTTCAGAATTTGGCTACTTTTAATTAAACGAGTGATCCCATTTTTAATCAACATCACTCTGTACAGTGAGCATCTTTGGCACACAACTATCTTTCAGAATGAATTAGCCTAAATTCTATATTATCTCATTTTCAGGTTATAACCACAGGTTGTCAGTATTAATTACGTTGTTTCTGTCTTCTTAACCTACAGATTTAAAATGGATATTCTGAGTTGTAGTTATGCTAACACATAATGGGAATTCCCATTGATGCACTTATGGAAATTACCTTTGTGATCACTGGAATATTATCTTAACAAATGCTTCCACATAACTTCAGATTAACATAAACATACATTTCTTCTGATCTGTGGAACCAAACTAATAGCTGCCGACTTAACATTGCTAACTCAATCAGCTACTCTGGCCTCTAGCTAGATATAGCACTTAACTTCAACAAGTGTATATGTTTTATTCATTCTGTTGTACATTTAAAACTTTCATATGCAGTCAAATCCAAGTTTGGAAAGGACAGTTTTCAAGTTCAGTTTCATATGTGCAGGATGTTAAACTAAAGGCTCACAATTATGCTGTGTGCAGTTTTCAGGGGCAGATTCATTTTGGCCTGAGATCTTATTTTATTTAGGCTATTATTTTCTTACAGAACCAGCTTGCTGAAGGGTAACATCTACATGTTTACTTAAAAAGAATTTTATTCACCACTTTTACATGCAGTATAGCATTGATGACTGACATATGATGTGCATTGTTTTCTGAAATATCACTGACTATACACAATTTACAAGTGTATGATTCAAGTTTTTCCTAAAGTCTAGCTTTTAAAAAAGCAAACAAAAATCACAATAAATCGTAATATTGACTAACAATTAGGGATGCAAATATCGGGTTGATCACCCGATTTTGGCCTATCCAGCTATATTGATAGCGGCTTATGTTAGCCGATAAATATTGGTTATACTAATGTCTGTTTTGACCAATGTAAAAACATTGAATTCTTAGGCAAACAGCTCTACAAAAGCTGTTTGTGTTTGTGACATTTTTTGATTAACGTTACTAGAAAAAATAAATGATGATGTAATGTCAGTTAGATTTGGTTCAGTCAGAGCTGTGAAATATTAAATAATCCAACTTTTCTCACTGCATCTTAGACTTTCGGACCATCAGGTGTGCAGAAACTACAGGTTATATGAACTTCTATTTAAAATATAAAAAATGTGAATTACGTCATTGGTATCTGCAATTTGATTAAGGTTATCGGTTATCATATTGGCTGGAAAAAATCCTTATCGTGACTCCTTAATCGCAATACTTGTAGAATCCCATACCCTTGTAGTAAACGTAACGAAGACCACAAACGCACCACTTGCTGCAGCCTGCATCTCACTTAATGAAACATGATGGTCAGCCTGCAGGTCATCAGTGAGACTCTTAATCTGAAGGCAGAGGAATCAGTAAACAAGCTGAATCACTATCAGATGCAGGGGTGCAGCTCTTTGTTTCACCTATGACCTCCCTGCTGAGGAGGGCAGTGGAAAGGAGACTAGAATGTAATAACCCAGGGCCCTTTGTCTCAATATATTTTTTTTTTTTGGTTAAAGCAAAAATAGTGCTAAATTTATTTAATTTGCAGGGACAATGATAGCTTGTGTTCACAAATACACAAAAATAGCAGGTTTATTCAGTCCAGCTGGTTGAAAACAGTATCTCTGCAGAGGCAACACTCGTCTCCTCCCCTAAAGACTCTCCCAACACTTTCCTCTTCTTTCACACACCACCATCTAAACGTTCTCCCTTTATGCCTGGATAACTCATCTTATTATATCCAACCCTCCAAGGCAATTTCCAAACAATGTGTCGTTTATTCCTTTTCTGTATGTCTCTATACTGCATTCTGCTATCTACCTACCTGTCAGCCTGACTGTCAGTAGTTTTTTTTTTTTTTACCCCTCTCTCTGTCTGTCTGCACTTTCCTCATTGTGAGGAAGAATTGTCTACTTGTCCTATGTTTAGTTTGCCTGGCTTGCATTGTGTCTGTCAGACTCACTGTCTTTATCCATAGTGTTTGACAGCCACACCTGTCTTCTAAGTACCAAGCAGTGTTTCTCCTGTCTGTCTATATTTGTACGGTTTGCAGTCTACAAGTCTGTTAGGCTGGTCGACTGTGCTGTTGCACGGCGTATCTGATAATCAATGCGACACATACAGACCCTCAGTGCCTTGACCTTGTCTGGTGCAGTGAAGTCATCTCCAGCAACAGTCTCCTCTGCCCTGCCCTGGCCTGGTCTGTACTGAGCTGCTCTGCTGGGTGTATTTGTGAATGCACATAGTCTCTGTAGACCAGGGAGCAAAGACTGCGAGTCAAGGTTTCCAAAGCACATATTTCAAAATGCGAGGCCTCAAAATGCAGGCTTCAATCCTCTTCAGAGAGAACAAGGTGAGAATTTAACTCCAAGAGACAGGAATAATTTGTTTTCACCGCTGCTAAAATCATCCCTGGCTATGACAGATGACCAAACTCTGTCCAAAACATCAGCTACTTGTGAAGTTTGAGAATGATTAAATTAACTATTAAGTCTGTCTGTGATTAAATACAAAAATATGACTGGAGATGAAACTGAGAATATTGAAAATGTACTGATAAACACTAAAGAATTTTTTTTTTTAAATGGCAACACAATGGACATTTTGTTTGTTTAGTTGTTTGGTCCTTGAAGTGTTGATGTCTTCAAATGTCTTGTTATGCCCACAACCAAAAGATATTTAGTTTACTGTCATAAAGGAGTAAAGAAATAAGAAGATATTTAGATTCTAGGCTGGAATCAAGAGATTTTTTACTTTTTTTTTCTAAAAAACACAAGACTCAATAAATAATTAATAAACAACTGATTATGAAAATAGTTGGTGATTAACTTAATAATCGATTAATCAATTCACTGTTGCAGCTCTACATTGAAATAACAGCAGAACCAATATTTGCATAGCTGCAGGTCTTTGAATGAATAAAATAAGATTTTTGGCTAACTAAACAATATAACGCATTATCTTGCGCAGTGGGCGAATAAAGTCTGCAGATACAGGATGCACGCAGCAGCAGAACAAAGTGTAGTGTTTTTACGAGAGTAGAAAACAAGCTATTAGTGAAGTTGAGACAGACAAAGCATGATTTTCCCCCGTTCCCAATGCCGTACATCATGCATTGAGATTAAAATTAATTTACAATACAGATAGGATAACCATATTCAGTCAAGTTACCCTCAAAGTCAAAATACAACCACACACAGACTTTGTCCTATTAGAAGGCTAAAAAAATTACAAGTGTAACCGAGCAGGGGTTCAGTGGCAACTATAATCCAAAACATAACACTAACCACTGGGAATTTTACCATAGTTTATTGTAAAACCAGCAGGCCGAACCTTTTCACCCCTAAATAAGATAAAGTTGTATTTTACCCTGCAATGCCTTGGACCAAAACCGTCTTTTAAATGTGCTCAAACATACCTCTGTAGTTAAGCACTGTCATAGTTTGAGGTAGTTTCCCATTTTCAGAAATATGCTTATTAGCTTTTTTTGGCAAGTGTTAGAGGAGAAGTTCAGTACCTTTGTCATATCTGTCAACTCAATATTAAGTTACAGCCAGCTTAGCATATAAACTGGAAGCAAGGGAAAACAGCTAGCCTTGATCTGTGCAACAACTTGATCTGTCAGACAGCACCTCTAAAGCTCACTAATAAACACATTATATTTTGTTAAATCTGTACAACAACCAAAATCCCGTGGTTACTGTGAGGTTGACAGGCAACCAGTGGGGACTTCAGGAAATCGCTGCTGCCAGAGATGAAATAGTCGAGCACGTAACCTCCCATTACATCTCAATGTGTTGTCCTTTAGACTGGTTAAGTATAACTTTGGCCTGGCTAACCAGTTCCCCCTGTTTCCAGTGGCGATGTGCCGATCTTATATTCATTATCGGTACCAGTCCAGTAGTGGCCAATCACTGTATCGGATATTGGGAAAGTAGTTATCCGAAACAATCTATTAGCCTAAACTGTCACGCATGTGCTTAACTTGCTTAACTTTGAGCAACATGCCGTAAAGTGTTACAAGCAAGATAGATGAAATTTATCTCAGTTTTGAAATCTGAATGGTGTTGACCAATCAAATATGCTGCTTAAAGTTCTGTTTAAAAAGTTTGGCTAAATATAAAGAAGCAGCAGTATTGCAGAACTGTTGTCATGTTGTGTTCATAGTTTGAGCATGATGTCTTTTAGATGGATAGTAGGGGTGTGCCAATACATTGATTCTTAGATGCATCGCGATGGGACCCGTGACAATCAATAACGATTAACAAATGTTCCAAAAATCAATTATTTTCCATGATAGCAAAGTTGGCTGGAATGAAAAAAGCCACCCGGACAGTTTTAAGGGATGGACGCAGACTGTTAGCCAACACGGCGGCAGCTAACTCGCTAGCTACTGTCGCTGAGCGTGAGGTTCACTCTTCAGGGTTGAAATTAGGGGCGCAACGGATCACAGTTGATCCGTGTTTCATACGGATCGCCTTCTTCGGTTCGGCACGCATGTGATCCACAGACTACATGTGAGCATCATAGTTTTACTGTCACTGTTACTTTTGTATAAGTTATAATACCCGAAATCTCAATGCAGAGTTGCAGTGGAAAGACAGGACAGCTGCTGCTGTGTGGAGCGCATCTCTGTGAAGAGCGACTGATTTAAAATCCGTCACATCGTCTTGAGTGAAATCCAGACCATGACTTTTTTCACTGATGTAACTATGCTGTCGTCAAAGAAAGAGATCATAACACTGATCATTATTGAAACTTTGGCGATATCAGCTGTCTTAACTTCAACACAGCACCTCTCTGCTCACTGGTGCAGCTCTGTCTGGCCCTGTCTGTGACACAGTGTGTCTGTGCTGATTGATTACCCGTAACTTCTAACCATACAGATAGTGCTGTAGGCGGGACATTGAGCCAGACTACAGAGCGTAGTTGTGTATTATACTGTGCAGTGTATAATGATCTAATGTATGTATATAGAACAGTACTGTATAAGTTTGAAGTTTTTAAAAGAAGTCTTATTTCTAAAGGCACTTTATGTATTACATTTTATGTAATAAGAGCAGCTTTTTGTTGTGGGAAATGTGTTGGATCGTTTGGTCTGATATAAATAAAAGATAATGGAGGTAAATTTGTTTGTTTGTTTTATTTAATGGATGCTGACAAATATACCTTGTTTAAAAGAAATCCTGTATGGGGAAAAAGATGCATCGATAATCGTGATAATCATAATAATCTTAATAATCATAATAATCATAATAATCGTTTAATAATCGAATCGTAGCACCCTGAATCGTAATCGAATCGAATCGTGAGGTGCCTAAGATGGCACACCCCTAATGGATAGGTTAAACAAAGCGCATTCATAGAAAGGTATTGTTAACATCCTAGTTGTGTAAGAGAGGGAAAAAGATGGTATCTGATTGGTCTGTAATTCAGAATCAGTATCGGGCATTAAAAAGTGGTATGAAGCCATCCCTAAGAAGGATGAAATTGGTATCAATCGTGTCATCTAACTCTCAGCAAGAAAGCAAATAAGCATTTCTTAAAATGCCAAACTATTCCTTGAAGACAAAATATCCTTTTCTTGTAAAGGTTCACTCTTAAGCTGCCATTTTGTGCATGAGAGTGAGAGGGAAAAAAGTAGCTCCCACAAATAATACATTCTTTTTACTCCAGCACTGAGTGGATTTCTGTGGAAATGTGTATTCACTTATCTTTTCACATGTCAGAAGCTGTAAGTAATGCGGCAAGGCAACGGCAGCAAGTTGTAGAAAAGACAACACGATTCATTTCTGCCCTCCCAGCTTTAAGAAAGAAAAGGCTGTGACAGCTAGTGTGGCACTCTTGAGGCAGCCTTTTCAACAGGGCTGATGCCTGTGCCGTGGAAGTTTCATCACCCTCACTTTCAGCCAAGATTTTTAAAATACTAAAAAGGACGCTCCCCAAGGATTCCTGTCTGCCACCGGGCTCAGGGGGAACGAAGAGCTCACAGATGTAATTTGGTGCTAGTCTATCACAAGCCTCAAAACTAATCTCCAAAATTATTTCTAAAATCATCCTGTGCAGACAGGCTAAAATAGAGCAAACAAGGACACGGTTCCTAGAATTAGTTCACAATCAGATGTGATCTTAAATCACCCAGATTTACAGAGGCAGGCTTAACACTTGCAGTACAAACATGAGGTTCAGCGATTGTTTGGCTTCTCAGTTCTATTTAGATTTAGATTTACTGTCCATTTAAGTCCCACAGACATTTTGCTAGCGCCAATTACCCATCTTACATGGGAAATATAGCCCAGTACAGAGTTGCCTTCAGCCTATAGTGACCAAAGCTCAAATATGGAGATAGATAAGAGTAAGGGCCCAAGAGCCTAGGGACACCAGATGAAAAATACTGTAAATATGAATATGGATTCAATGTTGCTACTTAAGAACAGCTATTATGTAAGACAGAGTATATCAAAAGTTACTTAAAAGGAACAGTTCATTCCAAAATGAAAAATACATATTTTTCCCTTGGCAGGTAGTGCTATTTATCATCTAGATTTTTTCAAGTTTAAGTTGCAAAGTTTTGGAGATATCAGCCATAGATATGTCAGCCTTCTCTCCAGTATAATGGAACTAAATGGCACTTCGTTTGTGGTATTCAAAGCCCCCCAAAATCAGATGTTTGAAAAATTCAAATCCAATGTCTTTTTCCAAATATCACTGCGGATTACTCAAGATAACCCACAGACCTTGCTGTTAGAGTTGGGCGATATGTTAAAATTTTCCAAACAATCGATCCATCGGCGATTGGAGATATTTTCCATTTTAAATGGAGAAATACAATCGTACACCTTCTGAATTCAAGTTTCTCTCTTTCACCGAACTAAGACGGCCTTAAAAGTTAAAATGTTTTTCTGAGATTAATTTGAGTTTTAAAAAAAAATTCGTTTTATTGATCTTTTACAGTTTGATCAAAATTTTGTAATTTGAGATTTATTTTGTCAAAATAACTGAAGGCTCATGATAACCCACTCAATATGTACTCACCATTATGCCGATGTGATGATAGGTGCAGATCTTCAGTTCACAAAACAATCCTGGAGTTTCAGCAGAAAACAGGGTAGCAGCCTCATCCAGTACAATGGCAGTGAATGGTGACCACGGATAAAACGTTAAAAATAGCACACAAAACAAACACAAAATGTCTCCATCCTGCTTGTGTGGTGTAATCCAAGTGTCTGCAAGCCACGACATTAAAAATTAACCGCAAAGGACGCCATTTACGCCATGTTTTTAGCAGAAATATCAACTGTAGCATGTAGCCGGTAGGATGTAAACATGGCGTTGATCTCGCGAGACTTCATATATATCCTAATGGCCGCACATGCCGAAGTGGGTTATCATGTAAAGTGGAGTATCATTTTAAACTCGACAGAAAAACATGTAAAACTCACCAAAACCATCTTTGTTAGTCTGTCCACTCTTCCAACAATTACCAGCTCCGGTTTGGTCAAAATAAATCCTTAATTCATCGTGTGAAAAGAGTGTAAAGAGTCTGATTCTGCAGGCTCTTTTCCTCACTCGTCACCCTGCTCAGTGCACTCATGGTCGGTTGAGTGGGTGTGTACTGCGGCGCTGGATGAGAACGCAGTGCAGAGCAGCAGCTGTCACTCTGCAGACTATTACATTAGCAAAATAAAATGACAACGATGGCCCCGAAAATCGGCCAAAAAAAGCAATCGCTGTTAGATTCAGTCCATCGTCGATAGACGATATAGTCGTTCAATCGCTCAATCCTACTTGCTGTGAGCTGTTTCATGTAGGAACTGCTAAGAAAGTAGTTCAAGTAGATTCTATTGCAGAAAGAAAGTAGTTCCTACATGAAACTGCTCACAACAAAGTCTGTGGATTATCTTGAGTAACTGGGCCATGAATTTTGAAAAGAGATACTGGTTTTGAATTTATCAACTTTATTCTTTTGGCTATTTATGCACCACAAGCCAAGTGCCATGTAGCCCCATTATATCAGAGAGAAGGCAAACATCTCTACAGCCAGTGTTTCCAAAACTCTGCAACTCACACCAAAAAAAAAAAAAAGGGCTGAACATATTTTTTTTAAATATCTACCCACAGTTATTTTGACTGATATTGCAATATGATTTGCAATATTAGAGGTACTAATAATTTTTACAGCATTATTCTTATTTTGATTGAAAGACATGTTAAAATAACTATGGTGTGATTTTTTTTGAGTCTGTATCAAATGAATTTTTTTTTAAGTCTGTAGAATCTGATTTAAAGGACAGGACATCACTGCGGCATGAAATTTGTTCATTTTAAAGATTTCTGACACACAAATATCACACCTCCTACCATATGAAAATTGCAGAAAGCCATATTGCGATTTTGATAAACTTTCAATTAATTGTGCAGCCCTAATATAGATGGATAAAATAGCACTACAAGCCAGGGGAAACACAGGTTCTGCTTTTCTGATTGAGTGAGGGGCACTTCACTCAATCAGAAAAGCAGAACCTGTGTTCAGGTTGCAACGAGAGAAATTCCCTAGAGATGCTGTTATTATTCAATAAAAACTGGCTGCTACCTCCACAATGTAGGAAGAAAAGGACAAGATGAAATACTTGTAATTCGACACATGACTACAGTGGCAGCGCCAGGATTTTTTTTTGACTACTTTGGCTGTGACGCACTTCAGAGTCGTAGCAAAACAGAAAGAAGCTTGTACATGATCAGCAGCACAATTTAACTTAAGAGAACAGCAGAAATAACACCCACAATATCTATCAAGTCACTGAGTGATCCGAGTAAAAATACAACTAAAATTTGGCACACTAGATGACTTGCCTACACTCAGTGCTAAGAATCACAAATGATTAAAATGATAATCAAACCCACAATGTTTCAGAGAGCTGTTCTCAGCACTTTTTTTTCTAAATTATCAAATAGCCTATTGTTTGATAATCAGCCTGGTTTGAATGAGCCATCTGGATTTATAACTAAATATTAATATATTCTTATACACTTATACAGTATCATACCAAATACTAGACTGCATCTCTTGATAAGATGTAGGGCTACTTCACAAAGCTTTCTGGGGCTGAGACTATCAACAGTAATTTAACTGGCAACTACTTTCATAATGGATTGTTTTCATAATTGAATTGTTAAAGCCACTTTTCAAGCAAAAATGTGAAAATTCTGTGGCCACTGCTTCTAAAATGTTAGGATTTCTAATTTTCTTTTATTTTACATTTAAGAAATCTGCATCACTGGGTTTCAGACTGTTGGTCAGAAAAAATACAAAAAACAAAATGGCATTTTAAGAATTGTAAAATTGTGTCTGGTATTTTTAAAGGAATAGTTCACCCAAAAATTTAAATTCAGTCATTATCTACTCGCCCTCATGCCGTCTGAATCTTCACTGTAGATCTTTAGCTTGGAGCCATGTTCACATGCACATGCACACTGTCTGAACTGGGTGTGTGTGTTGTGACAGTCTGTCATAACTTGGATTATGCCAGACAAGCAGTACGAAGGCATTTTATTATTTTTATTTTTTTCAGTTGTTTTTTACATTTGAAAACTGGTCCCCATTCACTGACATTGTCTGCGAGATTCTGCAGCACTATTTTCCTGTGAAACTCCAGCAGTAATTTGCAGAATGACAAAATAAACCAGACCCTCAATCTGCATGACGGCGAGTAGATAATGACTGAATTTTCGTTTCTGGGTGAACTATCCCTTTACTATCCCTTCCCTTTTTCTGAGGTATTTGGCCAAACAAGTAACTTGAGAATATCTGAGTGGCAATTTACTTTGAATAACTATATATATATAATAATAATAAATAAATACATACTGAATAATTCATTAACTTATAACAGGCCTTCTTCACTGCAGACTTTTTTGTAATAGGTAGGAAAAAAGCATACCTTACTAATAACATTAATGAGGGCTCCCTTCAGTTTAAGTGTTGTCATGAGCCGTAAGTGTTGAAGTGAGCCAGTATGCGCAATAGCCAGCAATACCGGGTGTTTTTATCTGTCAAATGTCAGTCAATGTCCTGAAAACAAAAGCCCTGCTCTGAAAATACACACTGCAGACTGAGGTAAGAGGCTGCCTGTCTCAGTGCCTGCCAGACTCCATTAACATTAACAAAGTTCAAATTATTTGAACCTTGACATTGTTTGTCGCTGACCTTTCAAAGCGCAACCTATGAGATAACAGCTGTATGTGAAGATGCATGCATCTTGAAGGGAACCCCAAACCCGCGGAAAATCGCGTGAGAGTGAACATTTTAAAGGTTGTACAACGTCACAATCGAGGAACAACATACATACATCTCGCGAGAGTTTCACAAATCAAAGGTTCCAACTAGAGGTCGACCGATAGTGGATTTTTAAAGGCCGATATAATAACGATAGTTTGGAGCAGCAAAAAGCCGATAGCCGATTAATCGGCCGATCCCCCCCCCC
>JAJHUR010140497.1:69002-113031 GCA_027495735.1 Lutjanus campechanus | reverse complement strand
AAAAACCCTGGGAAAAAATATTAACGTATACTATTTTTATGGCGTTTTTTCCGTGGACATTTTTGTCCTCATCAGGTAAGAGTGTGCGTAAAGTTTGGAAAATGGGATTGCAAAAAAACTAAAAATCCATCCAAATCAAGTGTGTTACTAATCAATGACATGTCCAAGACTGGTATAATCCCCACCCAACAAATCCAGTTTGCATTCAGTATATTGAAAATATCGCCCTTTTTGTGTGCTTTTTTAGCCATTTTTTGTCATAGGACCCTATATACTGGCATTTAAGGGGTTAAAAGTCTGAAATTAATTGAATATTTGGTATGGATCATCAGAGGAGAAGTAGAATAGAAGATCTATGCAAAAAAAAAACTGGAAAAAAATGTTAACGTATACTATTTTTATGGCGTTTTTTCCGTGGACATTTTTGTCCTCATCGGGTAAGAGTGTACCTGAATGAGGATCAGGCACAAGGGTTAAACACAGACCACGATCTCGCCAGTAAACATCATGCATGGCGAAAAGTGAACAGTAAGATCGGGCTATAAAATGTGTTAATCATATAGTTTATGACTTTAACTAAATCCAATGCTAAAGGCAGCATACCAGGCAGACAGGACCTAGCAGGTGTAGCACTGTGCTTTGCCTGTCAGCACCCTGCCTCGCAGGGAGTCCGGTACAAATTTCCTATCATGTGAAGGCCCCTTTACATAGTTGTCACCTGTAAGTCACACACTGAAACTGCACACAAACTACCAGCATTAGCTTACCAATTAGAAAAACATCTGCAGAGTCTGACAATCTGTAGCACTGGTCACAACACCTGCAATAAACATGAACACGGTATAACACAGCGAGCTGTCTTACCTTAAAGCAGGTGTTTGTTCCCCCTCTGTGTTGAAGCATCCATCATCACAATATCTTCTAGGTCAGTGAGCCGGTCTGGTGTGTCTGTCATATGATAAAGACGTGGCTCCTCTTCATATTAGTTCATTCAATAGTTTAAACTCGCGGAAAACTAGCGGGTGCAGTGAGGCAGCATTTAAGCTAGCTGGTACGCGTCTGGTACGCAGTTTAGAGAACTCCTCCTTGCTAGCATCAATATCAGCCCAAAGCCACAGTCACTGTGTCTCACTGTTTTCATCCCACGACGTGTCCTCAAAGTTTGTGTCTTCATCGTTCTCCCATGTGTCATGATAGTAGTCTGCGTTTTCTTCTTGTTTAGAGTAAAAATGCGCAATTGTCGCCTTTTTCCACAAACGTTACTTCCAGTGTGCGCAGCAGCGACGCCCGTGGTGGCGACAGGAACAGCATGAAGATATAAAGCTGATAATTCATGAAGCCAACACAGATGTTGCCATTACGGTCCCGTTCCATTTAGTGTAGCAGAGCCTTTTCAGTGAGACAACATGCACAATAACAACATTCTGGCTCTTTTTGTCCAGTTTGAACCAAACAGACCCTTAATTAGTATCATTGGTAACACCTGTGTTTACCATACTGTTTCATTATGCTCTTTTCATTTTTTTTAATTTAATCATTTAGTCTATAATTTGAAAAATGGAATAAAAAATTCTGAGAGCCCTATGTGACGTCTTCTAAAATGTCTTTCTTGTCCAGCCGGCAAAAAACAAATATATTTCATTTGAACTAATATAAGCCGCGTCACATTAGAAATAGCAAATTACTTTGCTTTTTTGGCTGAAAAATTACTTTTAAAAAATGCCGTTGATTAATTTTCTGATGATCATCTAGTTATTGAACAATAAATTAAAGGACCAGTGTGCAATATTTAGAGGGGTAGACTGGCAAAAGTGGAATATAATATTTATAAGAGTATGCTTTTGTAGTAGTGTGTTATAGTCCAGCTAACTTTAAGCTCTGTTCAGTGTACTGGTATATTATTTGTTTGGTACTCAGGCATTATGTTGGATCAGTCATAACACTGTTGTGAGGTTGTTTACAGTACTATGGAAAGGAGTAATATTTTATGTGTTTTTGTTTTCGTGAGAACCTGTTTTGTATTTTTGTCAGTGAACGCCCCAGCTGCGCTGTGGTGCATGCGCAGGAGACGTTGTCTCTCAGTCTGTATTTGGAGCTGAGAGAGACAGGTGTGTTGGCGGAACAAACCCGCATCTAAATGCTGTTCCAGTGTTAAATGCACGGCATTGCGATAATGTCCTGATAGACTTTTGTGGGATGCTTGTAATGCATAAGGTTCAAGTTGGTACTGTGGAGCGTTTTAGTTACCTCGAGAGTTAGCGTTGCATTGTTTTCGGCTGTGTTCCTTTGAAGTGCCGCTACTCGCGCCGTGCAACGCAGGGCATCACGGGAAATGTAGTTTTCTGTGATATTTGTATAAAATTAATGTAAAAGTGAATTTTTACTCTTCAAATGTTATATATGTGTGCGTGTGAGTACACGTAAGGTCATTGTGCTTACTCTGTAATGAATTAGGCATGTGAAACAGGGCATGGGTATTTTATTTTGTCATTTGTTAAACTTTATTTTTTTTATTCATCCCTTGCAGAAGCCTAAGAGGAGGATGTGATTTGATGCAGTCCCTGTCACATGTTGTATCATTACAGGTACGATTGTTAAAAAGACAAATAACCACTATACGATCATTTCTATTTATGTTTGGTCATGTTGATTGTTTTATTGACATTTTATCAATATTATATCAATGTTCTGTTGTACAAAGTCTGTATTTGGAGCTGAGAGAAACAGAAGCCTAAGAGGAGGATGTGATTTGATGCAGTCCCTGTCACATGTTGTATCATTACAGACTCATTCAGTAAAAGAGATCCAGAGAGAGCTGTGGTGTTGTGGTGATTCCGTGGCGTGTTGCTAAACCCGCTACACTTTCATTAGCATATAATCACCTGATAATAAGAATTGTTGTGTTTTAGTTACCGTAGATTTATACCTACATAGAGACTGGTTCCTCATCCACGGGTGCTGCCATGTTGCACCACCATGTTTCTACAGTAGCCCAGAATGACAAACCGAATTCTAGGTCTAGGAAGCCTTTTGTGTTTTTCATGAGTTTCATGGCCACCGTAGTTTCTCCTACATGCTTGGATGGGGAGAGTGAGGCGAGGGGGTATTCAGTTGGTTGCAATGTGCAACTTCACCACTAGATGCCACTAAATTCTACAATCTGGTCCTGTTTAATTGTTTCATTAAACAAGAAGTGGGGAAAATACACCTCTAAAGTGGAGAATGGATACTTTGCAATTTATTTAGTTATCTTCCAGTATTCTGTTTTCATCAATTAAGCATTGGCATTCAAATGACTTCAGCCTCTTAGCAATCATACTCTAGTGAGGATGGATGGAAGTGTTGTTATAGCTACAGAAAGCCAACACTTGGTGTGGGCTGTTCATATCTACCATCTAACACTAATCCAGTCATCCAAATCACTTATGGAAAGATTATTATATAAATTAAACATATGTGAAGGGTTAATTATTTGTCATCTAGGATCTGATCTCGTCATGCCCTATACTGCTGAACTAAGTTCAGCGCAGGAAGGATTGTGGAGCAACGACAAGAACTTTGACTCATTGTCTATGCATCCTGGGATGGACTGGAGGTGGGGCTTATGAAATGCAGTTTGAAAAACAGCAGTTGGCATGGCGGAGCAAAAGCATGAGGAGAGCATGATGGCTTAAATTCACCACCCTTCTGGAAATGGTGCGTTGGATATATGTTGTGCTGTGTGTCGTAGCCAATCTGTATTGTCGGAACAACACAAAAAATAAAATGTGAATCCTGTCAGTGGATTTGAATGGAATAAAGACTTCCTGAGAAGAACAAATCTATGTCAAAAAACATATTTAATGTACCAATTATTTAGTCACTGCTATAAAAGCCTGTTAAATATAAATATAAGCCATAAAATAGAATTTAATTTAATTAATTTTTAAAAAACCTTGTAAAAGAGCAAACTTTTTAAATGTCAAAATATTTCCAATATTTAGTTGACATCTAGCCCGTCTGAACCTGATGAGCCTGGTTAGACGAGCGTTGAAGTGTTTGTAATCAAGCTGATAAAGTGTCTGAGTGGTTTGACCTTATCTGATGCAACTAAATCAGCTCTATATGCAAAAAAAAAAGGTTGCTCTCACCAGCCGTCTGCTGCCCTCAGCTCCATATGGCTTCTAAAATTGCATTTTCCTATGAAAATGTCCTACAGACTCCTTCTTAATAGTAGAGCACAACCGTTGAAGTAGTCTTGATGATGTTGGATCTTTTCAGGGGCCCTAACCTAAAAATCTAATTATGCTAATTATAGTGACACATAATGCTCCGCAGTTCCCTGACCTTGACTCTCAGCAGCCTGTGCTGTGGGCAGCGACGAGGCGGACCGCAGCACACGTTACATTTTGTTGGTGAAATGCCTGTAAAGTTAAAGTAGATACTGGTGTGACCTTATGTATCAGAGGAGGCACCATCTCAGGCAAGAGGAGGGCGGCAGAACATTTTTAGAGTTCCAGTCACTGTTTTCATGTTAAAACTAATCTCCAAAATTGCTGCAGTTAAAGAGCTGAGACAATATAGGCGAGAGTACCACACTTTCAATTGCTGCATATTTTACTTCCACATTTCTATCTTAACTCCAAGTTTAAAGTTTAAACCTGGGCCCCATTTAAACATATTTTATGGTCTAAGTGACTAATAGGTATGCAAAGTTTAAGAACTGAGCTAGTAGCAGCCTCGAGACAAGCTGCAACATAATCCTTTGGGGCAAATGCACGCGTCTAAGTACGTCCTCTAAAAGTGCTTGTTTTTGCCACTGACAGGCTCTGATTGTTATTCTAAGTGTCTGACAAAATTATGGAAAGGATTCCTACAGAGACAGACCTTTCTATTAAAGATTAAAGGGGACCTATTATGCTTTTTCGTCTTTTCTGACCTGTAAATGTTGTTACAATGTTGGATACTCGTGTTAAACGATGCCACCGCGTCAAATAAACGAGGTTCGTGCATTTGGAAGTGAGCCCCGCGGCCGTTTTGGACGGCTCTGAACGCTATGTTTTGTTTTTTTTTGTTTTTTTTTTTTAAAGTTATATTTTTGGGCTTTTGTGCCTTTATTTGATAGCATAGCTGAAGATAGACAGGAAAGGGGGGTGAAGAGAGAGGGGATGACACGCAGTAAAGGGCCGAAGGCGGGAGTCGAACCAGCGGCCACTGCAGAGGACTGATAGCCTCCATACATGGGACGGACGCTCTACCAACTGAGCTAAACCTCCGCCCCCTGAACGCTATGTTTTGCCGTGTTTTTTATAACAGGAGGTCGGATTGACGTCAATCCGTTCCTGACTTACTAATATGGAAATGTTCCGGCATAATGCTCTGAGCCTGCCCTCTCCCCCGCTCTGCTTCGGGAGTTGTATCGCTGTGTGCTGCTACTCTCTACAACGATTTCACAGTGTTAGCACGTTAGCACCAGGCAGAACTGGATAGAGTTGCTTTTTCATGGACAGCAAAATAGAAACACCTCTGTGTTTGTCTGTCTACGGCATTTCACACGGACTGTTTGTCAACATGAGCCAGTACGAAGCTGTATTAGCCGAAAACGAAACACATACACCGCAGAGGTAAACAGGTTATGACAATAACAAGCTGCTCCTACCATTCAGAGTCGTCATGAAGTAACCTCTGTTCTGGAGAAACTTCAGGCTGTCCAGTCTGTAACTCCGGATCAGATTCGGGATCCAACACATACGGCTGTATTTCAAAACTTGTCATTTTCAAAAGAGTAGAGTAATAAAGTTTACTCCTGCACAGAGCCCGAGGCTCTCTGCTGCTGCAGCGGCATAATGAGGAGGCGGAGCTCGGCACCGCTCGGCAGCAATTCGGAAGTCCTCGGGAAAGGGCTGGGGGGTGGAGTAAACTACACGGCCTGTTTTTGGTGCGATGAGAAAAGAGGAGCAGAGACCGACATCGTCCTGAAGATCTGCAACGCTTTGTGTGCGGGTAATCGCATGTAGCTGCTCTATAGGAGTCCAAGACTCAGTACAAAGGCCCGAAAATGAGCATAATATGTCCTCTTTAAGATCCTTTTTGTTTAAGCACAAACCGCTGTTATATTGCTCTGTTAAAGCCACCAGACTCCATTGACAAAAACAGTCAGTTTACGGGAGTTAAACAATAGCACTCAAGTCACACAGTAACACAAGCGAATGAACTGATCAAGGCAGTGGTAGACCAGCAACTCCCATTTCCTGCAACATTAAATTACTATTTTTGTCAAAGGATTCTGGTGGCTTTGAGGAAAGAAAGATAACAGCTTCATTTCCCTGTTGGAGAAGGTCTGTCAGAGGCCTATGATAATAAACTGGGTCCATCAGTGGCCAAAAATGAGCACTTTTAGTGGATGTGCTGTAACGGACACATTTGCCCTCAAAGATTATGTTGCTGAGGCAACAGGTCCAATTCCAAAAGCTTTTCACCTGTCACTGAATTAGACCCCAAAATACATATGTTTAAGGTTTGGTCACAAAAGCTATTGGGTTAAGTTTCAAGAAAAACATTGTGGTTTGGGTTAAAATGACTACTTCTCTAAGGTTAAGGGGCCTTTGTCATCATTGTTACAAAAATAAGCACTTGCTTAAGGTTATGAAATGATCATGGTTGTATCGGCCCAGTATTGCCACGTTTGGACCCAAAGGCATGACTCAGAGACCAGAAACTCAGAAACATATCAGACAAAAGGCCACAACTCCAAAAAGCAGGCAGGTGGTTCATGCAGGCAAATACTGGCAGGCAGAGCTGACGGCTGGAACACTAATGCCAAATTCAGATTTCACAATATTTTTGTCAGTTGAGATTGTCAGATGGTCAGATGGTCAGATTAGGCAATTATAGTCATAAATTCTTGTCGTGACTTGATCGAGGGACATGACAGGCTACACATCTGTGCCCGATCTATCATAGCCTGCCCTTGTGATGTCATTGGGAAGGAGGTGCTAGGGCGTCATTTCCAGGACAAGAATTCAAACAAACAATGGCATCCAAAGCAGTGTGCTTGATACGACTGCAGCATCTACGCTAATCTCTTCTGGAGTCCCCACTGTTCTCTTCGAACACGCAAGTAGCTGCCAGCAGTTCCTCATTGGTTAGGTGCTGATAGGTCTGACCCACTGAGGTTCGGACACAGCCCATAGCTTGAGACCTGGTAAGATCAATTCTTGTGTGAAATTAACAGGCAGATAACATGTTGTCAGTACCAAGCATAAAATGAAAGCACATAAGATGATCTGGCGGCGAATGGATGGGAATGGGCTGGTGGGTACTGCAAGGATCATTGGGATTTGGGAGGAGGTGTGCAAGTGGGTGGGGGAGGTCAGGTGATGGGAGATGGCAGGAGCACTGCAAAACAGTTGTAGCAATATCTTGAGTCTCCTGCTAGGTCCTTGAGAACTGCATGGTGAGAGATTTGATGCCAATATCATAATAATAATAATAACCTTCAAATCATCTTAGATCAAATTATATTATTATCTCGTACCCACTGAGTCGAGGTGTCTGAGGCCAAGTTCTCAGCTTCACTGCTCTATCATCTGTTATTCTTCGTGAACCTTTCTAGACCAAAGTGCTAAGACGCTTTTCGGAAGCTGGGCTTAGCTCTGCTTAGCACCAGATGACTCCTCGAGCCCCATGCTGCTTCCAATACCGCAACACTGCCTGCAGCCAAGCCATAAGTGATACGGAGAGAGAGAACAGGAGCGCGGGGAGAGGAGGGATGGCGAGAGAGGAAGGGGGTAGATGAGAGGTCGGAAGAGATAAAAGGATGACAGGGGAAGAGGAAGAGTGACAGAGGATGATGGAGGGGCAAGAGAGCGGCGGTGGCGGTGGCGAGGGGGGTCTGCGAGGACTAGTTTGTCTAGTCAGGTTTGTTCTCCTCCGTCAGCTCTCTGGAGCATCCGTCCATCCTGCTGAGACAGAGAGAGATGAAAGTGTGAGGATAGCTCGGCGGCCGGTGAGAGGAAAGGTGAAGTGAGCTCCTGCAGGGACGGTGAGAAGCAAAGCAGGCAGGGGGTTAGAGTTGGTGAAAATAGCCTGAGCTGAACTACAAGCTGAATTCCTAATGCTGCATTTGCTTTTCATTGGCTCCAGTGGTCTGTCATTCGAGCGCTTGCCAGAGAAGCACTTACAATCAGACTTCAAGTATTATAGGAACTCCCTTATGGGTGCTATTCTGGAATTCATTGATCTTGCCTGGTGCAATGAAAGTCAATTTTAACAGGGCTCAGTCTCAGAAAATAGCTTTTTTTTCCCCCTTTTAAGATAGTAACTGGGAGTCTCTGGGGAGACCTTTGGTAAAGCTGCATTTACATGCATGCATGTTTTAACAAACCAATATAGCAAGGTTTGAGCTAAGGTCATAGTCTGCAAGTATACCAAATATACCAGAAAGAGAAATAGTCACACTCAGTTAGACTGTTTAAAGGTGAGATAATGATGATTTAAACAGTGTAATTAACCACAAATAATGAGCCACAAGTTATTTTTTCTCAGGTCCAGCTAAAAGTAGTTCTAGCAAACCTTTACCAACCATAACCCAAATTCTGTAGTAACAGTTACATTAAGTAAAACAGTAAAAAAAAAAAAAGACAAAGGATCTTCATTGGACTATTATTCTTGTAAAGATCTGGACTCAAGGGGACCGATGGGACTGGCTGGGTGGGTTGAGTGGGAGGGAGGGGTGGGTTCTTCTTTATGATTGTAATCATTTGAACATTGTGGCCTCTCTATGCTTATGTACCCTTTGATTTCCAAATGAGCTGCAAGGATCTGTACAGTATGTTTATTGGAAAATCAATAAAAATTGTTAAAACAAAACAAAAAAAAGACGAAGGATCTATAGCCATGCTAGCAGCTCTGTGACCTGTAGCCTACTTAGGCACAGTAGGACTTTGAGCTAAATGCTAATGTGAGCATGCTAACCTGTTCCTAAAGAGAAAAGAGTAAAGAGAGGCAAAGTCACACCCTTTCTGGTGGACTATCATGGACCTAACTTGGAAAAAAATATAAACTGTAGTCAATGGCAAGAGACAAAAATTGTTTTGATCCCGCTTGAATTCTGCCATAAATTACACATGAAAATAAAAGTTTGCCATAAAAATGTTGAAGTGTAACCTGGGTGGGTGTTGACTGTGAAGTTACATAATTAGAAAGACTACAAAAGCGGTGCCATGACTTTATCTCTCCACAAGCTAACATTAGCCATTGATGCTACACAGGTATGATACTGGTATGTAGTCACATGAGTAATGGATCTCGCTTCTTCATGTTGGGGGGTGTTGGTGACATATATTGGGCCAGACGAGAGATTTCACACAAAACTAAATGGCACTACAACAAACTGTAACTTTCTTGACTTGTAAAATATCTTTTAAACATCATATAAGTAATTCATGACACTCAAATGGGATCAAAAAATAATTTCTGTCTCTCTCCATTAACTCTGCTAGCAGCTCTGTAAAGCTACACTTAGGCACAATAATATTTTAAGCTAAATGCGAATGTTAGCATGCCAGCATCCACACAATGACAATGTTAACTTGTTGATGTTTAGCAGGTGTAATGTTTGATATGTTCACTATCTTAGTTTTAAATGTTTGCATGTTCCTATGGTAGCATATGCTAATTTGTGCTAAGCACAAAGTTTGTGGAGGCACGGAGATGCAGTGTCGCCTCACAGCACAGAAGGTCAAACCCGCCGGCCAGCTGGGGACTTTCTGTGTGGAGTTTGCATGTTCTCCCCATGTTTGTGTGGGTTCTCTTCGGGTGCTCTGGCTTCCTCCCGCAGTCCAAAGACATGTAAGTGTGAATGTGAGACTGAATGTTTGTTTCACCTCTCATCCAATGTCAGCAGGGATAGGCTCCAGCCCCCCTCGACCATCCCAAGGATAAGCAGTTACGGATAATGGATGGATGGATGGACACAAAGTACAGCTGAGGCAGATGGGAATGTCACGCAGGTATTTGGACACAGACCAAAGTATTGGACAAGTTAAAGTTTTGACCCGATGAGCAGTCTGAGGATCTCCAAAGTTATTACATTTCCTCCTGAGGGGAATACGAATGTCTGCACCAAATTTCATACATTCAGGCGATGTCACTCAATTTACTCTATGTCAACCTTATATTGGCACCACATGAAAAGTCAAGAGATCACTAAATTCATTTCAATTTTTTTCATGGCAATCCATCCATCCAAGCGTTGGACTGACCGACCAATGGTGCGGTCCCTTGAGCCACGGCGCTAGCATGGCTAAAAAAGAAAGTAGATCAGAAAAACATGGAAGGATTTACTGTTTCTCATTGGCAACTTTATCTACAACTTTTTTTTTCTAGTTACTCGCAGCTGGTTTAATAGACAACTGTGAAATTGGTGAACTTTAAAGTGGGTCAAAACCAGCACAGAGTTGCAGAATTCTGTTGATAGCGGACAGTTTTACGATGTACAATTTACTTTTCAATTCCAGCGAGCCCCGTGGCAGGAAGTGGCGTGTCTAACGAGAGGAGAATAAGAATGAGGAGGTGATGAAGAGTTCACAACCCCTCCTCTTACAGATAATGTTGGCTTTCTTCTTCTTTTTTTGGTTTTCCTAAACCATAACCATGGTCTTTTGCTTTAAAAAAAAAAAAAAGAAAAAAGTTTTAGTTTGTTTTTTGCAAAGAAACATGTTTGAAATGTCTCTGAATTTACCCGCAAATTACCCCCAAATTTCATGTGATAATTCACACGAAAATGACACTTGCGAATTATTCACCACCCATCATTAGCACCAACTACATGAAAACAGTACTTGCTAATTATCACATAATTAACCATGAAATATGTGCATAATTTGGAGGTAATTTGTGGGTAATTTCTAAGAAGTTTCACATTTATTGCTTGATAATTACCACCTATTTAAAATGAAATTACGGGACCTGGAAATTGAAGCGTTACCCTTTGGACTGAGGTCCCGCTCTTAGTCTTTTTTTACATTTATTCCAAACACATCACAAATGCATTGCCTCCCTTTCACCTGGCAGACCTGTTGGACATCAGAGTACCAGAACAGCAAACATAGGTTCAATAACTCTTATGCTACAGGGATCAGTGATTACTTTAAATTATGCAAGTTCACTTACATCCTGTTTGTTCATCCAGACACGCACCCACACAGTGACAATTTAGCACTGCTTTTAATTCAGCTCTGACAGTCAGAGAGGACGCATCCGGAGCAGACGTGACTCTGTCTGCTGCCCTGATTCTGCGCTATCATCTTATTTCCCCTGCTGGTCGTCATTTATTGGGGCTTCATAAAGACAGAATGAGCGAGATCTCAGGCAGCCAGTATTAACCGCCCGCCTCCTCCGAGACAACTAAAGTCAACTCACTCTCTCTCTCTCTCTTGCTTTCCCGTTCTCCACTTCTCCCCTCTCCCTCTCTGTCCTTCTTACCTCTTGTTGCTTTTTCTCTCTTATCTCTTTTTTTCCCCCTCTGTTATCCTCCTCTCCTCTCTGGAGAAACAGAGGAGTCTTATCGCAGTTTAATCTCCAGCTGAGAGTCGGCGGCGTGGGGCCCGAGCCAATGTGACTTTGTCGTTTATTCTGTGTCGGGGCATCTTAGAGGACGGGCCGAGTGTTTGTGTTGAGAGTGGTCGGGGTGATTGAGTCACCAGAAAAGCCCTCAGGCAGAAGAAAAAACAGAGGAGAGGAAAATAAAGGAGAGGGAGAGTGATTTTTCACAACAAGCACAATTCAAACATGGTAATCTGATGCCCTGAGATATCTGAACACATCGGCAGACAGAAGGGCTGCAGGCGATGGGAGGTGGTGTCTGCTGTCTGTGAGAGTGTGTGTGACCTGTAGCTTTATCTGAGCACTGCTGTTCCCTACCTACTGTGACAAGAGCTGCAGCACAGAGTCCAAATCATATGCAAAAGGGAAATTACAGGATACGGTCTTAGAGATACAGGTTCCAGATGGGTTCTTCTTGAAGGGCTGAAATTCTACCTAAGAACCACTTGCTTCTGAAAAACTCCTTTTTTTTTTGAAGAAAGGGTGTCTCAGGGGTTCCACTCAGAACACTTTTCATCTGAAGAAACCTTTTTAGAGGAAAGAGTTCTTCAAGGATTGCTGAAATCCTTGAAGAACTCTTTTGCAAGGATTCATCAGCGGTTAGGGTTAGGGATTCTCGGTCGAATCCTGAGTGGGTTCTAGACAAAACCCTTGGAATATAAAATGGTTCTCTGTAGACACTCCTGGACAGGTTCTCAATAAAACACTTGGAATATAAAAAGGTTCTCAGTAAAACCCCCTGGCTGGATTATTGGCAATACCCTTGGAATATATAAGGGTTCTCTTTAGGGCCCCTGGGTGGGTTCTAGATAAAACCATTGTTTCTCAGTCATACCCACCGAGTGGGTTCTCAGTAAAACCCTTGCAATATAAAAAAGGGTTCCTAGTAGATCCCCTTGATTGATTCTTGTTAGCACCCTTGCAAGGTGGAAAGGTTCTGAGTCCCCAGATAGAGTCCTGAGTGGAACCTTTACACCATAGAGGGGTTCTCTGTAGAACCTCTCATACTGGGATGACGATAAAACCTTTCACAGATGGTTGTCGGTATGACCTTTTACATTGAGTTCTTGGTAGAGCTCTCTGAAAGAGTTCCAAGCGGAATCTTTATAAAAGGTTGTACCAGGAACCAAAAAGTTGACAAACCCGTTATGGCTCTAGTTAGCACCTTTGTTTCTAAGAGTGTAGGATAGAGAGAAGACGAGGAAAGAAACTCCAGTGGAAACTCACTCAGTCAGCCTCTAAAGGACCACAGTAGGCAGACTGAGGGGGAAAAACAGAGATAGTAAAGAGAAGAAAAAAGAAACTGGGTAAAAATAATTAGAAATGCTACAATTTGCCTTCCATCCATCCACAGCCTGAAACCTCACCACACAAAAAAGAAATAAGAGCCAGAGTCTGAAATGGCCCCACAGGTGGAGGAAAGAATGAAAAAAAAAAGCACTTAGGATAATAAAGAGAGGTCAATCCCATTCAGAACAAAGACGAGGTGTCTGTGATATCCAGGTCAGATTCTCTCCGGAGGTCTGAAGCTCTCCTCTTTATGTTTTCATAATGGGCTTTTTAATTTGATTGATGGGTTGCCTGTCAAATCCTCTTGTTCCCAAGGGGAGGGCTCGACACATTTTAAAAGTTACATTTTCCGGCTGGTAACGGGCCGTCTGAGGGACGTGAGGAGAGGACAGGATTTGATCTGTATTGATACCGTTTGTGTTGAGGAAAGGAGGGATGAGGAGACAGAGTGAGAGATTTAATGACAACACTAAAGCATTTAGGATATTTCAGACCAGCCTCGTCTCATTCCCAGCTTGCACACGGTACCCGTTAGCGACCAGACTTTTCAAGACACTTGGGTAAACCTGACCATGGCTGTATGAGATGCACTGGGCTGTTGATAAGTAGTATATAGAGAGAGATGTTCCACACCACACATGGAGGAGGTGGGGTGGATGGGTGGCTCAAACAAACTCAGAACTTTCACCCAGGAGACCAGTGTTGGTGTCACATGTGAAACCGAAACATTATTTCAAGTTGTAAGGTATATGCCTCACATGACTTTCATCAAGTGACTTTAGTCTTTCGAGCAACGTTAACATACTTATTGTAACCCCAACGTCCAGGGTTTCTGGACGCATCTCATATCTTTGCTGAAGGGTATCTTCGTGGAAAGGGTTGTCGTAGGCAACTGGATTTGGTAGAGTTCTTAAAGACTCGGTACAAGGGTACCTTGTGCTTCAGTGTCAGACGCTGGGGGGTGGTGAGCAATTGTCAGTAAATGATGAGTTGGAATGAGAAAAGGTAGTTCAGACACTTAGGAATCATCGTCATTGTGCGTCATCATGAGTCAACAACCGTAATTTTCGCTTATATAAAATGTGACACATAGCATTGAAGGAGTGTTCGGAGAAAACATTTTTTTGTGGGCACTATACAGTGCATGAAATTCGCATTCAATTCAAATTAAATGTCAGAGGCTAAATGTGGTGTACTACCTAGTTAGTAAATAGGTTGTGATTTTAGTCATAGCATTATGGCGTGTTCACATTGTGTGGGAAAAACGGTAGAGATGAGAATGTTTCCATGTTAATGACGTAAAGATTCATGTTGTCTGACAACTCAAGGAACTCAGAATTCTGATAACTCCAATATGACTCAAACATGCAACCTCATTTAATAGAATAACGTATAAATACTACTCCACTTGTTAAAGTGATACTCCACTTTACATGATAACTAACTCAGTATGTACTCACCACTATGCCGATGTGATGATGGGTGCAGATCTTCAGTTCACAAAACAATCCTGGAGTTTTAGGAGAAACAGGGTAGCAGCCTCATCCAGTACAATGGCAGTGAATGGAGACCACGGATAAAACGTTAAAAATAGAACACAAAACAAACACAAAATGTCTCCATCCTGCTTGTGTGGTGTAATCCAAGTGTCCGCGAGCTGTGACTTTGTAAATATCTTAATGGCCGCAGGTGCGGAAGTCTGGTGAGATCAACGCCATGTTTACATCCTACCAGCTACATGCTACAGTTGACATTTCTGCTAAAAACATGGCGTAAATGGCGTCTTTTGCAGTTAATTTTTAATGCCGTGGCTCGCGGACACTTGGATTACACCACACAAGCAGGATGGAGACATTTTGTGTTTGTTTTGTGTTCTATTTTTAACGTTTTATCCGTGGTCACCATTCACTGCCATTGTACTGGATGAGGCTGCTACCCTGTTTCTCCTAAAACTCCAGGATTGTTTTGTGAACTGAAGATCTTCACTTATCATCACATCGGCATAGGGGTGAGTACATACTGAGTGGGTTATCATGTAAAGTGGAGTATCACTTTAAGGGCAATTCAAGTGTCATGTCTACATATTTTAAGCTTCTTGCCTGTCAGTGAATTTAGTCTGGCTTCGTCATCATGGTGATCTTTGTTGTGGTTAATGTGAAACCGTTTCTGCATAAGTCAGTGGAGACTAAATGGTGTGAAACGACACACGACAAGCAACACGCAAAATGAAATGAAACATTGTGTTATTGATATGCCTTTTGGTGGGACCAGACTTGGAACGTGGCAAGAATTTACAGCCATCCTAGCAAACCTGCGAGGCCGTACTCAACCGCAAGCTCAGGCTTTGAGCTAAATGCTAACTGCTAACGTCAGCATGTTAGAATGTTGACGCTTCACATGTAGGTTTACCTTCTTAGGTTAGGGTGCTAGCATGCTAACACCTCCTAATTAGCACTAAACGAAGAACTGGAATATCATTAGTTATTAAGGTGTTTGGTCATAAACCAAAAGCAAACGCCTGCTGATTGTGTGAGATAAAATGTCAGAGAAATCAGCAGCGTTATTTGGATTTTGGCGTGACGGATATATGTGCCAAATTTCATTTCAATCCATTCAATAACTGTTGAGACATTTATTAGAAAAGAGAAAGTCTGTGAATCAGGAAGTACAGGTATGCCTTATTTATGACTCATCTGTATCATGCTGTTGTTTTTTTTTCCGATATTTTCTCCACCCAGAGAACTTCAGTATTAGACATATTGTAGCCTATATGTCAGATTTATGATGATCCATCTTGTTTAGAAAGAATTACAGTGTAAGGAAAATCAATGGAACACGGAGATGCTGAAGCACATTTTCTGTCACATCATTACTGCGACATTGCGCTCATATCTGAGGGATTCAGTGGTCTGACACTCCCTGGGACAATTTCAGTCTTTTCACATGCATGGTGAAGTGACTGGATATGGATGGCTGATTGTAGCCTTGAAACTGAGCTTTGCATCTTCCTCGCTCGTTTCAGGAGGGGATTTTTGACAGTAAAAGTCTGTAAAGCCAAGGCTCATTATCATTTTCTTTGCTTTCTTTTCCAATGTCCTCATCAATATCGCTGTGAGAAGACAGAGGGGGAAATCAAACAGATGCAGTTGCATTTGCTGCAGAGAGTACAATAACATTTAAGTCTCATATGTGCTGCTTTTGATCTTACAAGTTCTCTTGTGGTGACGTGAACTTGAGATAAACCTAAAACTTGTTACAACTTCCAAATCCACAACTTTGAGGGTATACAGGGACAGGGAAAGGGGAATGAAAACATCAGACAAGCCAGATTTAGCAAAAAACATGTTTAATCTCTCCTTGATGCGTGTCTATTTACACGTAATAAATCTGCAAAATAGGAAAGAGCAGGATATTTACACGGGCGTGAAACAGCCAAAACCTGTCACAGCAGCTTCAAGTCTGAAACTCTTAAAAAGGTATCAGAATTCATAAAGTATTAAAACTCTTTAAGGTATTTTTTTTCTTTCTACCTCTCTCCTCTTTAATCTGTGTGTGAAGGTATTTTGCGTCCTATGCTCCTTCTCCGAAATGTACTTTAATCAAAGTGAACACTGCAGGTGAGGAAGCTGGAGAGAACTGGAGGGATGAGAAAATTCTGAGTGCTTGCTGTTGAGGGGGTTGGAGGGGGGGTCATAAATGGCAGATGAGGGGAAGTATTAAGGTTGTGCGGTGGTGAGGAGGTGTCACGTTGGAGGGTGCAGCCCATACTGAAAAAAATAAGTACATTTGACATACACTGCAGAATAGATTTACAGATGGCTTTCAGAATATACAAAAATGGTGTGGGTTTTTTCAGGAAATGCCCCTCTTCACTTTCCTTCTGAGAGTGAGATGAGAAGATTGAGACCCTATTTATGTCTGTGTGCTAAATATGAAGCTAGGGCTGGTATAAAGTTGGCTTAGCTTAGCATAAAAAGACTAGATGCTGGGGAACGTCTAGCCTTGCTCTAAACAAAATGTGGGATAAGTCTGTTAAGAAAATACATAGCATCATCGAGTCAGAACATAATTAGCCTAGCTCAGGTTAGCAAGACTGAGAGCAGGATGTCGTTAGCTTAGCTCAGGTACGACTGAAAGCTGGACAAATTAGCTTAACTGAGGTTCGTATGAACAAAAGCAGGATGTAGTTAGCTAAGCTCAGGTTAGACTGAGAACTAGATGTTGTCAGCTTAGCTCAGGTATGACTGAAAGCTGGGTGTAGTTAGTTTAGTTCAGGTTTGTAAGACTGACAGCTGGATGTAGTTAGCTTATGTGAAGTTAGTTAGACCAAAAGCAGTACTTAGCTAGATTAGCTCAGGTAAGACTGAAAGCTGGAAGTAGTTAGCTTAGCTCAGGTTAGAAAGACTGAAAGATGGACATAGTTAGCCTAGTTCAGGTTAGTAAGACTGAAAGCTGGATGTAGTTAGCTTAGTTCATTTTAGAAAGAGTGAAAGCTGGAAGTAGTCAGCTTAGCTCAGGTTAGAAAGACTGAAAGACGGACGTAGTTAGCCTAGTTCAGGTTAGTAAGACTGAAAGCATGAAGTAGTTAGTTTAGCTCAAATTAGCAAGACTAAAAGCAGGATGTAGTTAGCTTAGCTCAGGTTAGTAAGACTAAAAGCAGGATGTAGTTAGCTTAGCTCAGGTTAGTAAGACTAAAAGCAGGATGTAGTTAGCTTAGCTCAGGTTAGCATGACTGAAAGCAGGACATAGTTAGCCTTGCTCAGTTTAGTAAGACTAGAAGCAGGGGTGAAGCAAAGAGAAAAAACTTACATACGAAGAAATATATAAAATTATATAGAAGATGAGATAGAATTATAGAATTATAGATGAGATAGAATTACTTAGCCAGCTTTAGAGGTGTCAGTAGGTATATTCTTTCATTTTGGAAAGTGTACTTTTTTCATGCTAAGCTAGGCTAAAAATGTCCTGACACCAGCTCTATACTTCACACACAGACATGAGACTGATGTCAGTCTTCTCATCGTGCTCTCAGACAGAAAGCAAAAGAGCATATTTCACAAAACATTGCACTATTCTTCAGGTAGGCTGTATCCTAAATGATTGTTGTCAAAATGCATATTTCAGTATATTTTTTTGTCCATTTTTTGGACACGTACCTTGAATCATACCCTTTAAGTGTACGGTAAAATACATCATTTTCAGTATGGGAAGAGGCTGACAAGGCACAGTGAACAGCTCTGCGTCAGTCAATCGTCGAGAGAATCTCTCCCTCCACCTCTTTCCTTCTCTCACTCCACCCTCCTCCTCCTCCTCCTCCCTCCTTCATCACTGTCTTTTTCTATGTGGAAGTCGAACGCCACAGATGCAACGGAATGGAAAATTAAGCGGTAGCATGGCCTTCAAAGCACTTCCTCTGCCTTGCCCAAGTCTTTTCATCTTTTACCCCAACAAGTGGTGAAGCAGAAAACAAGAAGCAAAACTTCGAAACAAAAGCACCAGAGACCAAGTGGGCCTTATCTCGCCATCTTGCTGAAAAAATTTTTTCTTCTTTTTTTTTTTTACTCCCTATGAAGTGATCCTTGGGGTTACTAACTAGGCCTCATTACTCACATCACTAAAATCATCTTTACAAGTCTTCATCAAAAGAACAATTGAGCAAGTGAACAGCAGTCAATGCAGTGGTCCACGTCCTCAGACTGTTTCTGTTAATAATTCATATCGAACAGAATGTATTAATGAGTAACAATGCCTCAATTCCAAAACCATTCATCAAGCATTAAGACAAACACTAAATAATTTCAATGAGGGGTATTTAAATGATTATAAGGGAGTGCTAAAATCACTTTGTGGAAGGACTGAAAAGCAGATGGATCAAAGGTAATCTCTTGTCGTGGAGATCTTCTCCTGATGTGGATGAATGAAGCTTTGGTCAGCTGCCCTGTATGTTGTTTTACCCTGTGTAGATCAGTGGTTCAAGTATTGAAGCACATACAGTACATTTTTATTCCATGGCCAGACACATATTTATGCTGTCAGATAAAAACACAGCATCTCAGTGCGAACTGCAGACTAATATTCAAAAATCAGAATGTAGCTATTTACTTTTAAAGGGTTTCACAACACATCTGAAATCTATCAAAGGAAATGTACGACTATTGGACTTGAATGTTTTCATGTGACAGCAGCAATATGTGTTTGGTTTGGTGACATATGGGTACGGGTATATTTGAAAAAATAGTTAGCACCCAGGAAAAATAAAATGATATGGACAAAGGAGATGGCTGAACAATGTACCAAAAAGTTACCAAGGCTTAGTTTGCCATGTATATCTTTTTTTCAGACTGTCTATTTGCACTCAGGTGAAAATAGCCACATAGTAGCTACTCTTGTCTCTGTAGGGAGGAGCTGTGGTGGGTGAATGGGTTCAAGTCCTATGTGAAACTTGAAGCCAGTATTGACTTTTAATCGTTAGACGTAGCTGACCTATTTCCAGTTCTTTGAAAATTATTATTTTCAGTTTTCAGTCACAGTTTGGTTAATTTTAAGAAACAAATATACTTTGTGACATTGGCTATTTACATCCCGGGTGCAAATACAGTTGTTGGCTACAGACCCCTGGGTGCTTGTCCATGCAAGGCTATGTACACCTGGGTCACAGTGTAAATAGTCACAGTGGCTATTCCAGCCTGGGTGCAAATAACATTATATGTTAATAGCCACATTGAATGTTTACATCCAAGATGCAATTAGCATTGATGCCTACAGACATCTGGGAGCTTGTCTAAGCAAGGCTATGTACACCAGGGTGTAAATAGTCACATTGGTTATTTCACCCTGGGTGCAAATAGCATTGGCTCTGAATAGCCACAATGGCTATTTACATGACAGGTGCAAACAGGGTGGCTACAGGCACCTGGGTGCTTGCCTCTGTCATGCAAGGCTACATACATCCAGGTGTAAATAGTCACATTAGTGTTTTCACCCAGGTGCAAATAGCATTGTGTTTTCATAGCCACATTGGCAATTTACATCCAGGGTGCAAATAGCATTGTTAGCTATTGACACCAGGGTGCTGACAGCATCTGCTCGTGACACTGTTCCCATGTTCAACGCTTAAATTATGGCAGTGTTGGTGTCCCAACAGTAATTATTCATTTCTATGCATATATATATGTATATAGAGGGAAATGTCATTCAGTTATCTAAACATTATGTTTGATTTTTAAACTAGCATAATAGCTAGGTAATCACTTCACCTGCAGTAGCTTACGTCAGCTAACCTGCCTAATATCAGTATAGCAGTGCCTCATAGTTACACAGTCACATGAAATCATTATTCAGATTATTTCAATCTCATTCTTATCATGACTTCATTATTATTTGCCATTTTTAAAAGCATATGACTCAGACTGGAGGGATTGCTGCTCAAAGACACAATCCAAAGGGACCAATTCATCACAAACTTAAGCAGCTGAACACACCAATCGCACCAAACGCAACAGTCACATTTTCATTTCTTACTGCAAAACAGCTGTGACTGAACAATTATCACTTGGGGATATGTCAGTTAGTGGCTCATCTGGTGCTTCTAGGTGTTGCTCACACATCTAAGTCTGGCCTTCTGTGTTCATGTCACTGGAACAAACACAAGAATGTGATTTTTATCACTCCGACTCGGAAGTGTACACATTAAAGTTGTGGAATGCAGATTATTTTTCGCTTTGATTCAGTTATTTTAAATATAATTTATTTAGTTTTAAATAACCCTTGGCTGTAGGATGTTCATTCCCAACTTAGCAAATTGACACCAAGTATGTAAGGCATGTTGGAAAAATGCTGCTTATCATACTTGTAATTCCAATTCAAATATGTATATGTATGTTTTTTCAGTTGGCTTTTTAAAGTTCTTTGTGCCAGCTAGCTTAACATTAGCATGTACTCCAATGTAGGCATGTTTAAGGCCAGGGATAATGACAAATTGTTACTGTGTTTGAAAGTATTTTTGGGGTTTCCCTTTATATCCACTGGATTGTACTAAAGCGCAGCAATCCTTGCAATCACAATGATGCATCACCAAGAAGAAAAACTCACAAAAGTAAGACTGAACTGAACTGAACTTTTAGGGCCCTTTCACACCTACCACATTTGGTCCAGACTTTTTAACTTCTCAGTTTGATCCAAAACAAAATTACAGGTGCAAAACTTGGTCCATGGATTATGGTTCAGACCAAACAGCCGAACTGTGGTCCAACTGAAAGAGGTGGCCTCAGTCAGAATCAAACTGAATCATGGTTTGGTTCGTTTCTGTTGTGACAACTTTTTTTTTTTTTTTGGATGGTTCAGACTTTCAGGCCAATTACAGGAAGTTCTGGCAGATTACCAGAAAAAAGGACAACGCAACCAAACACAAGGTGTCCACGTGGGAGGATAAGGAGACCAGATTAATTGACATTTGATCCAACAACTTTATAAAGAACCCATTTGAAAAAACTAAAAACAGAGGAACTGGACTCTCAGGTTAAAACACAGACTCCCAGGTGTGAAAAGGCCCGTCGCTTCCTCTTCTCAAACTGCAGCTCAAACTGTTTTAGTGAAGGCTCTTGGACAACTGAAAACATAACTTGGAAGATCTGAAAGAAACCCACCATTGTTTCACGACAGCTCTGGCCTGCAAGGCATCTGATGTACCTGCAAGGCTCCGGGCTATCTGAACCAGACTGAAACAGAGGACTCTATGGTCGGCTGGTTCGCAGGGAAAACTAAACTGAGGGAAGCACTGTTGTAGAGGAAGAAATGCAAAATGATTTTGAGGCATCAGTAACTGCTTCCTTTAAAGTCATATCGTTCTGAAAGGTACATTTGATGCATTTTAACCTGCCTTTTTTTAAAATGTATTTGTATGAAAGTGTCTGGTCTGGTGCTCTTCATTTCTTAAGAAGCTCTTACAGGATGGACAACCACATATATTACCCTGGTTTGTTTAACATCTTTTTTCTCTATTTTTTTTTAGCTTTTGTTATTAGCCTTGTACCCTTTTTACACTCAAGAGAAAGGAATGTCTTGTTTATGAATGCATGTTTTTTTTTGAAGCACTGCGAGTTAATGTGGAGCAGCTCGTACTGGAAGGAAAACATTTCTTTTTTTTCTTTTTTTTTACCCCTATAAAACCACAAAACGAAAGAAAGAGAAAGGCCTTCAACTGGTACAAAAACACTCACATAAATCAAGCTACATTTCATTATGTTTTCATAAACCACATTCACATTTAAAAAAAAACTGATCCTTTTAGCTTTACCACCTTTACTGCGGACTAGAAAACAAGCCAAAATAAAAATAAAATAAAATTAAACAATACTGTTTTCTTCTGCACACCAAAGCCGGCCTTCATTTTGGATGGCACAGACAAGAGGGGAAGTCTAGAAAACAAGCTCAAGAGAGTCGTAGAGCACGATGCGCCGGGGTTCAACTGAAACGACTGCCTAGTGCCTCTAATAGTTGTCTGCTACCACAGCGTGAGGCTGGCCTCCACACAAAAGACTTCTGCCTCATCTAAAAATCAGCTGACCGCGCCTCGATGTATTTGGTTTCTCTAAAACAAACACAAAAGCACTGTAGGTCGGTTGGCTCACGTGAGACTTCCAGACATCATCTGTCTTTTTAACTACCTTTCAGAGCCAAGTGTGTAGCACACATCGGCCCTCATGAAATATAGAAAGTGTCTGTAATATATAGATATATTTTTGCCATTTACCTATTTTTAAACTCTCACTTTCGGTCACTAAGTATGACAACATTTTCATCATAGCACATTTCATCTAACGAAAAGGAGTCTCTTTGCACTAAACAACATTCAAAGTAAAACATGGCACAGGACGACTTTTTCCTCGTGTTTTCATAAGTTTTCATCTCGGAAATATCAAATCCTCTTCTCAAACTTATCTTTTGTACATTACAATGGAAAACATTTTTTTCAGCTTTTCATTTGTTTTAAAAACAAAAGGTTTGTATTTATATATCTATATATATATATATATTTTCATATATCCTCTTCTCTCTTTTGATTTAGCTTTGTTGTGCAAATTCAGCAGTAACACAAGTGGCACAGCACTGCGGAGAGTAGGCAGTTTGGGGGGGGGGGGGTGAAACCAAATGCAATAAGAAATCAAATGCAGAGTTATGAAACTGAAAATGTCCTTTGTTAGACTACAGTGGAGTTCTTGTTGGTAGAGAGTCAGTACCGGAGGAAGAGTTTCCCTGCAAAGTCCTCCTCCTGTGGTGGCAGCAGCCTGCGTGTTGCCAAGCATCCTCCCTGCTGAAGTGTCTTTGAGCAACACACTGCAACATGGCTGCCGCCCTGTGGCTGTCCCTGCCCTCTGAAAAGAGAAATTCCTTACAGGGATCAAGTATCGCAATAATATATCCTGGATTTTTATTGGCTCACGGCGTGAACCGCAGCCTTGGCTGTGGAAAGCTACTAGCTAGCAGTAGCATTTCAGCTGTTTTGTCCAGCTAGATCAGTTTTTGGTCACCACTGTGCATGAACTGGTCCTGATTGTGGCCAAAGTACCCAACTGCTTCTCCCGTAGGACTCTAGAGATGTGATGAGGGCCTTGATGAGAATAAACGCTCTCCTGAGCTGAGGTCCATATCGTCTGAGGCTGAGGGTGCGCTTGATTTGGTTGTTCAGGGCTGGGTTGGTGGCTCAGAGAGAGAGAGAGAGAGAGAAAAAAAAAAAAGAAAAGCCAACCCGGCCGGCGGGGCCTTACAGTTCCAAACTCTGCTGTCTCTCCAGTGTGCTGCTGCTGCTGGGTGCTTGTGTCCTTCGCAGTCTTTTTTTTTTTTTCCACTGCTGCTCGTTGTTGTTCGTGAGGGTGATGAACGACAGACTTCAAACGTCGAGGGTCAAAATGTCACAAAAGGTTTGTCAGGGAAGGCGTGTTGGTCGGCCAGTTCTCCGCTAGCCAGGGCGCGTGGTCGGCCGGTCCTCAGCTAGCCAGGGCCATGGTGTCGATGACCTGCTCCAGCTTGCCACGGAGCCGCTGTCTGCGCGACTGTTCGTCCTTCTGTAACGCGGACAGGATCTGGACACAAACATGGAGGAAGGTTACACCACATCATCACAGCGCGATCAGTCCTTTCAGTCTAACAAGCACAGGGATGTCAAACTCAATCTCATCCACAGCCACATCAGCATTATGGTTGGAAATGTAATACAAGCCTCTATAAATGTTTCTACTTGTTATCATTTTAGAAAATTGCCTCTGCATGCAATTATTTTTGGTTTAAGAGAGTGGTTCTCAACCTTTTGTGCAGTAATAGACTGTATAAAATATAACTGCCAAACTCCTCAGGTATTGAAATTTGTTATCAAACGACAAGGCATATTTTTGATACTCAATAGTTTTGGTACCATTGAAATATCCTTGGTACCAAGGATCCAAGATACTCAGCCTTAGCTATAGCATACCGAAATTTAGCAGCTAGCAGTGCACAGATAACAAAATTGTGATTGTGCATCCATAACACAGAATAGAATTGTTCTACACAAATTATATTCTTTGCAAGCCCCATAAAATGAGGTGTTGGGCTGGATTCCTTTTTCCAGGTCTTGAGTTTGACACATGTGCTCCAGCATGCGGCCGAGCACGCTGGGTGCTTTCATTACTAAATGTGTTGGTGCTCAGCTCAGCGTTCTGCTGCTCATTTCAGTTTCCTTGTTAGTGATTACATTTTAAACTGATGCTGACAACATGGACAGGCTTGGCGGGGCAGATGTGAGGGCCAGTGGGATGTCTATAATGGCATGTTAATGGCCGCTGGAAGTGTGTATATGAGCGCATGTGTTGGCGTCTTATTAACTGTGACACGAACAAGGGAGGGTGGAGCTGATACAGTACAGTGCAAACAGACTCTGTATTTATGTCCGCATTTGTCTTTGTGGTTAATGTGTGCATTAGCGTGTGTATATGAGTTTGATGAGCACATCCGTGTACATTTTACGCCTGCGCGTGTTTTTGTGTGTGCGTAAGGTCAGGGCATGTGTTAGAGGCGATGGGGACCATGCAGCTGCCTACATCTGGATAATAGGCTGTAATGAAGGGGAGCAGTTGGTTTGAATGGAGCCAGCTGCAAGCAGCCAGCATAACTACTGTAATACTGCTGTGATGGAGGGATGGAAAGAAGGAAGGAGGGGGAGGGGAAGAGGATGAGACGACTTGTCTTTCACCGCATAAAAGCATGATGAAGTTGGGGAAAGCAGAGGTTGATGAGGACATGTGGTTGTCCATCAGGGACCGGGGGAGCATATGAACCATGGTGATTTATGGGAGCAGAGAAAGTGGGATGGAGAGGACAAAGGATATTAACCAAGCTCACTAATTAACATGTTATATCTTGTTGTGTAAAAAAAAAAAAAAAAGCGTCAGTATTTCTCTCTGGAAGCTCATTTCCACCAGTGTGATGGGAAAAAAAAATCCTGTGTCACTAAAATGAGAAACTTACTGCTATTTAAGCGGTGCATAATCTGGGTGCCAAGGACAGTGCATGGTGCAAAGAGGTTGTATTTAGGCTCTTCATTAATCATAGGTGTGTTTCTGGCACAACATAAATTAAACCAATCAGAGTTTCATCTCCCAGTCCCTTTAAGAGCCAGGTATGCCTTCCTCTGGTGCGTTGCTATTTAAACAGCAGCGTTTAACCCGCGGGTTAGATGGGCCAGCTCATGAAAATTGACATTATGATTAATAGCCGATGGGTTGCAGGTGGGTGAAATAGAAAGAAATGTCTCCCTGTGCGCATTTACTCACGAGATACAGCAGCATGACTGTTGTGATATTACAGCACGCATGGAAACACATGGAGTTACTGAGAGCAGCCTCTCTAATAATTTAAGTAAATCATTAAAGAAAACAGTCAGACATCAATACAACACACAATAAAGACATTAGCTCCAAAGCTCAAGCTGCTCAAAATAATTTAAAAGATAATTATACGATCAGAGAGGCTGCACTCAGCCGTTTCCAGGCACACAGTAATGACACTGCTGCAAATACTGTTAATGTCTAACTACTGTTAATATTTAAGCAGCAAAACTAAAAACTGTAGTTCTGAACTTGACAGGACAGATTAAAGTCCACAGAGGAAACAGAGGAAATATTTATTTTTTTGAGACAGCTCTGATGGAAGTCAGGATTTATACTGCTGCTGCTTTACTCAGTTTGTTCAGTTTACTCACCCAGTTTCACTGTATGAACTGCGACTGTGTGAGTGTGAGACTTTTAAGGATGTGTAGAAGGACGCAAAACATAAATTATTAGATACTGACTGATCCTGTAGGATTTAAACAATTAATGAAGTTACAGCTGCAGTGCCTTGCGTGTAAATGCGCAGTGTCCCTTTCTCAGCCTATTTCACTCACCTGCGACCCATCCGCTATTAGTCAGAATGTTAATGTTCACGACTGGTGGATTAACTGCAGAGGCAGAGTGTATGCCTGTTGTTAACCCGACTATGTAGGCACATATACAATATCTAATACAATAACATGTTCTTTAAATAGCATGAAAATAGCGCACCATTGACTTTAGACCATGGTTTTGTTGGTCAACAGTGTAATCACTTTCTGCTGCCTCAAGATAGCAACGCGCCAGCAAAGTGCCTGACCACATTTCATTTTAGGACCAACACACCCATGGACACACAGATGGGCACAAGCACAAATCATCTGCTACACAACATGGGTGCTGGGCGAGAAAATGACAACTGCATCTGTTAGAAAATAGCAGTGACACCAGACAGAAGATAGGGCCCTCGGTATCTCAAAATAAGGAGAAACTTTCTTAGAAGCTATTTTCAGAAAGTTTCTTATTATTTTAAGATATCAATTCTTTATTTTGAATAAGTTTTTCAATAAATTGATGTACATCTTCTTTTCCTTTTCTAGGGACTGTTTTTTTTGTACATGTTGGTTTAAACAGGACAGATAGGAAAGTTGTATCAATCTCCTCATCTCTCTCGCAGCACACAGTGAATGAGCACATTTTCTAAAATTCTGAAATATTAACTAAAAGTCTTCCTGTAAATTAAGCTGGCTAACTGCACGCACGTGTTTTAAATGTATATTGGATCCAGTGTTTCAAACTGTGATCATTCAAATGGCGACACAGAGAATGTCCTTTACCGTTTTTTGTAATGCTCATATTCACTTCCTCACAACAAGACTGCTGGCCGTAGCTTCATATTCAGCATACAAAAAGGAAAGTGAAACATGCACACACACACTCACACACACACACACACACACTCCTGGTTTGCACAAAATACTGTACATGCAGGTCTTTGGGAAAAAACCACATAAATTTAATGAAGCTCCATTAGCTTCATAATGTGTTAAGCTCATGCCTTAATGTGCATCCTAATGGTGATAATACCTTCAAGCCTGTACCGATGTGGACTGGTTATCAGTGTAATTGAATTAAAATGACCTCATGGTATTAGTCAAAACAAGTAAAGGGGGAAACGACACAGCACACTCTGCTACCCAGTAATTACAACACTCTTATCCCGTCTTAGTCGATTCTACTCCGTATGCTCACCTCGTCTTTGTATTTGGTGATGTAGGAGTAGATCTCGTGCAGCGCAGACATACTGTTGAACTGGCTGAGGTGCAGGCGGGACTGCTCTGCTAGGTAGGCACTCATGTCCTGATCGCTGATGGCCGGCATACGGGAGATGTCCGAGTAATACCTGGAGGAGAAGTCCGAGGAGAGTTTTCACATATTTGTATTCCGTTCAAAACTTTTACTTGCTGGACTTACTGGTGGTTAAATATTCTGAATGCAAACAGTGGCAGCTGGTGACCAGCCTTCTCACTGGGGGATTGATCCAGTACCATGTTCAATATTTAGCTGATGTGTCAGTATAGTGCTCAAGGACACTTTGTCAGGACAAACAGACGTGTGGACTGGTTCAGTCATCATCTAATATAGTGTTTCTCAAACTTTTTACATCACGTACCACGTCAAAAAATATTGAGCTCTCCAAGTCCCACCGATGTTAAAACTCGCAATTACATGGCTTTGTTAAATACTCGATTCTGATTGGTCAATTACAGCATTCTAAGGTCTGTTATTTCTGTATAGCGGACTGTTGCTATGTAAAACAGACCACTGAATTGAAGAAGAGACAGTTGGTATGGACACGGCTCTGAGACTCTGGAGTAACAATAAAATAATCCCTAAATCACTAAAATCATTTTAAAATGAATATTTTGTCAAATTCCATGAACCATGAACAAGCAGGATAATGTACAGTGAGCAGATCCCTACTGAGAAATAAAGCCATAAAATCATTTTCAAATTTAAATATCCAAAAAGTATCTTGCGTCTTGTCTTTAAAAATCCTTGAGAATAAAGAATCTAACATAATTCAGGGTGCGGTGAAACTGCTGTGCTTAAGTTTAGACGTGTAATGGTTCTGAAACTGAGACTGAAACCGCAAGTGTCCTCCCATGTCTGTGTATTTTCTACCTTTTTTTTTTTTATTGTTGTTGTTTTTCCTGCTGTACCGAAAAACACAGTGAACTGTGACCCTGCAACAGCTCGGTTTTAGGGTTATGGTTCCGTACGTTACTGAACATACCAACATAAATACTGAACTGACAAAGCAAATCTTTACATTTAAGAAGCTGGAACTGGCAAACGTCTGAAATTGCTGCTGCTTGGAAGTAGCAGTGTCCTGTTTCGGGGCTAATAAATTACGTGATATCAGATCGGTGTGTAGCGTACTTGCTGATGCTAGATCAAGGTTTTTAGCACTTAGCATTTTAGGCTGGCATTTAAAGCATTTCTGATACTGATATCCAGCGCCATTCACAGGTGGGGTGGGACGCTCTGGACGAACGAGGGTCCTGCCAGTGGTGGAAAGAGTGCTGAAAATCTGTTCTCAAGTACTGTTACACTGCTAAAATAATACTCTATTACAAGTAAAAGTACTGGCATTAGAAATATAGTTAAGTAAAAGTAACTTCTCCAAACTAAGGTTGCAATTTCATGCGTTTTCCTCAACCAATCGTTGAAAACACTAACGATCGATTAATCACTAATAATTTATAAGATACAAAAAAACGTTTGTATCTCCACTAAACAAAACAATGTCAAATTACTGCCATGACTATTGCAATAATGCAATATCCTTGAATACATTTTTAAGTGGTTAAATTCTTAATGAGAATGAATCGATTAATGATGAATCATTACTCTGAACGTGTGCTCCTACAGCATTCTGTTTTGTTTTTGGTTTGTATGTCATTATTTCCACTGGCTCATTAGTTATCAGATCACCTTATTGGCTACTAAAATGCAGATGATAGTTTTTAATATCAATTCAAATTGTTCTCAGCACTCAACTATGATTTAAAAATAACTATTACATCTTGTAATGCATACTTAAGTAAGAGTAAAGGTACAGACTTGAAAATCATAAAAGTACAAGTACCCAAAAAACTACTTAATTACAGTAATTTGAGTATTTGTAATTAGTTACTTCCACCCCTGGGCCCTACTCGCCTGAATCACAGATATATACACACACAAATACCCACTGATTCTAGTTCCACTGCATTACAGCACTCAGAATCTCAGTGCAATACATTTTTGTCCAGATATAAAAATGCTGCAGCAGCGCAGCCTGTGATTTCTCCCTCTGCAGATGAGTAAGTTAAAGGTCTCTTTATTCATAACTAACATAATTTTCTCAAATCAGTCTTGTTTCCATACAGTTGGAGAGCAGTTTACTTGATTATAACTCGCAATAGCTCCCCATCCTTCAGAACCTCATCCATTTTGGGAATATTCTCATAAAAAGGCTGCTGTAGGTCATATAAAACATGCCTCTTCCTCAACCTTGTTAAGTCTCTCATCCTCCCTGTCGACTGCTTTGATGAGGGGAAGCAGAAACAAGGATGTCAGCGTTGTTTTTGACCAGATGCAAGTGTTCTCAACTTTTTGCTAAAACAGAACCAGGGCGAGCCTGTTCGCTGCTGCACAGGGCAGGTTAGGACATCCTCACAACATCACTGAAGCAATCAGCTGATCGCTCGCTCACTTGTTCGCATTGCTTCCGGTGAGGAAGGTCCACTATCACAATGAAGTAGTCCATTATGCACGCTCTGGGGCTGGGGTATATGGACTTTGATTTTCATTCCGTTTGCATCAGACACGAGGCTGTTATTGGTATCAAATCAACCCTCGTTGCATCGCCATTCAAGTCCATCAGCAGCAAGAGCTTCATTCACTGGCTGTAAAAGCAGTTTATTAAGCAGATCTTGACTCACAAATAGATATATTGACCATTTTGGTTGAGAATATTGCAGTTATTTCTTATGTCAAGGGGAAGGTCAAAAGAAAATATTAATAACGCTGGGGAGAACCTTTAAAACAAACTTCCACTTTTTGCTGTCCGTCCTGTTGGAGCAACAACAACCTTCACATTATCGACTCAGCGTTGCTGGCTGCATCCGAGGAACAAAAAGTCCATTGACAATAAGAGGCAGGCAGAAAACACACGAGCGAACAATGCAGTATATTAAGAATACATCCCAATATTGAGCTGCACTGCGACCTGCTTGCAGAATCCATATCTCAACCATCTCAAGGTTTACTGCAGCAGGGCATGCTGGGGCTGAGTGTGGGTTAGGAGGCATAATAGAAACAAGGTTTAACTGCACCCAATTAACCATCACCTATAAATCCTTATCTCACGCTGCCTCCAAATACTCTCTGCAAGCCTCAGGACTTACTGTAGCACATTCAAGCATGTAGCTCAGAATAAAGAAATGGACCTTGTGCTGTCTGCTCTTTTGTTTTAGCTCCTCAGCGCTGCAGCAGCAGAAGAGAGGGGATAATTTATCTTTTAACTAACAAACAGTAGTTCAGTGAAGTGATTTTGTTTTATACATCATTTAATTACCACCTCTCTTCTGTAAACACGATATCTTGGCAATCCGGGTAAAAAAATCTCGACTCTTTCATCATCTCACACAACATCAGTGCATGCTGTGGGAGGAGCCGCGGTGCACGCTGCCAAACAAAGCTACACAGAGACTCTTGGACTCTTCCCCAAAAAGTGGAAACAACGGCCGTGGCGAGCGTCGGTGGAGCATAACTTATCTCGAGTTTAGTTAAACATTCTGAAGCTGAATAAAAGATGAAGGGTGAACCAGAGGACATTTTTTCAGGGAGCCTGCGTTTGCAGAGAGGCGGCACACAAATCCGTCTTTCACCTGTGTGTTTTCTTACATCACTCGCTTCTTCACAGCTGAAGTGGATTTGGAAATCAAAGGGAATTTTTTTCGTCTTGGACCCGAATTCGCACAAGTTTAAAATGTCACAGACAGAACTGGTGTCATCCAATACTTTCTACACTCTACGTACGCTGTGTTTCATTTTTATAGGTCTGGAGGAGGGTTGCTGCAATTATCACACGTGATTTATTTGCACTAATTTAATCCGACTATGCACTCTGATTCAGTCAAATGCTTCAAATGCTGGTTCAAATGTGGATATACTGATTTTTTTCTAATTTAATATAGTACAGTGGTTCCCAACCTTTTTCCTTAAAGGGATAGTTGGAATCTTTTTAAAGTCATCGTCTTACAAAATACAGTAGATGGCGGTCGGTACACCCCCAGTTTGAAGAAGCAGAGAAAAGTATCAGAATAGAAGCTAAACAATGTACTATCAATATCGGTTTATGTGTATGCTATATTTAGATTATTTTCACTGCTTTACGCTGCAGTCAGACAGTCTTTTCTGATGGGAATGCTGTTATACAAGCCAGTTATGGCTCTCGCCAAACCAACCAAACTCCATAGGCGAAATTAGTAATTTTACCTTGCAGAAGATGGGAGTTGCTGGTCTACTGCTGTTTCAATCTTTTGTTTTTTGTGTGACTTCTGTGTTTTAGAAGGTTCGTTCATGTTCACTGAAGTCACACAATAACACAAACAACAACAGATCGAGGCAGCAGTCCAACAGCAGCTCCTGTGTTTTGCAAAGTAAAATGATTGATTTTGTCAGTGGAGTTTGGTTGGTTTGGAGGGAGCCGTATTTGGCTTATATAGCAGTGGTTTCCTTTCTGAAAAGGCTGTCTGATGGCAACGTAAAGTGATGAAAACATTCAAAATACAGCTTACATGAAACTGATATTGATTTTTTTTTTAGGTGACTAAAATACCTTTTGTTGCTGACTGTCCACTGCAGTTCTTTGCTTAGCTTCCCTGCAGGTGCCCCCATCTGCTTCTCTAAACTGAGTGCACGCTGACTGACATTTACTGTAGGTAATACACTGACCACTGATAAGTACCAAAGTGTCTCTTTTTTAATCAATGAGTAAACTGACATATTTTAAAGATATTTCATAATATAATGCATAACAACAACAATAGAGAACAGCTGTTATACTCTAAAATTAACCCAAATTGTGAACACAAAAGCAGCAGGACGTTTGTGTAAAACAAATATTCTTTTTGAACTTTTTAATACAATTCTGTCTGTATTATGTATTGTTTTAATTTTTACCATTCATACATACTTAATAGGCTTTTCTTAAAAAATACAATTTCAGTGTTTTCTACTCCCTGATGTTTGGTCAAAGTTCTATTAGCTCTTTGGTTGTCTTAACTGTGTAAGTTTTTCTAATGCAGGATGAGGTTGTTTAGCAGATTGTGAAGGCTCTGTGAAAACAGGTTCTGGTCAGGCCCTTATCTTGTGAGATTATGTAAATTTATACCTTAAATAATAATCTTGACAAATGACAATTTCATTTAGATTATTTCACAAAAGTGAATAAAATTCTGAGATATATGCCTACTATATATATTTTTACAACGTTTTCTTACGCCCCTTTAAATCAAGAAGCCCTCGCGACTCCTATAGCAGAGGTCAGAGCCCACAGGTTGGGAACCAGGTCAGTTTGTCTGTGTTCAACTGTGACTTACCTCTCTACCCAGTTCTTGTAGTTGGGGATGTCTTTAGCGTAGAGAAGCTTATTCGAAGGTGAATCTTTTCCTAGTTTGTGTTCCGACGTAGAACAGGAGTCCATGAAGGTCTGAGCCACCACAGACAGGCAGGCGTCCGTGATGCTGTTCTTGTGGATGTCAAACACAAACTGGGGGTTCTTGATGACGTTCACCCAGAACCGCAGAGGAAGACTGAAGAGAAAGAAACATGTATCATTAAATGTAACGTGGCAGTGTCCTTCATTCTGCAGTCTTCTACCGAATGCAGAAAGCTCACCCACATGCTGTGCAAAAAAAGCAAAACATGTTCATAAAATAAATAATTTATGAAAAACATATTGCAATACTAGCCTGAAGATGTTATTAAATCATCCTCTAAATAACGACCAAGCATCCGACACAGCAACTATTTTCGTTTTTCATGCATTTTGCAGACCTGAATTTATTGATTTAATGGCTTTGGCACACGGTGTGGTTCACACAGATATTTACATACAGTATTATTGACATTTGCAGACAGGGTTTATAAGATTATCATTAACATTATGCCCTGTTACATAACACACTCACTTACAAAACTGTTGAAATACACTTTGACAAGTATTTTACTCTTTGAATGATCACACACACACACTTGGAACTATTAGGTCCAAATCAGCAAATAAATGAGTTAAAGTAGGTTTGATTAATCTGTAGTATCAGAAGAGTGTTTTCTTGAACAATCCATTATTTGTTCAGTCAATAAAATGTCAGAAAATAGTGCATAATGCTGTCAGTGTTACCTAAACTCCAGGGTGATGTCAACAAATCGTTTTTAAATCTTCACATTTGAGAAACTGGAACCAGGCCATGTTTTTTCTGACATTTTTGGTTAAAAAAGGACTTAGAGATGACTTAAATATATATTTAGAAGCCATCAAATATCTATCGAGATTATTATTCTTGTATTATTCATATACGTGGGCAGTCAGCCTGGCAGATCTTTATGTGCTGGAGGTGAAATTTTCTGGATTGAGTGCCATCTTGGAACACTGTATTCAGTTCCCATAATACTGTAATACATTTTTTTTTCCTGCAGCTACTCCCTCACGTACCAGTTGCTCTTCCAGGTATGTCGGACATCATAGTCTGTGATGGAGTGTTTGTCCGCCTGCTCGTCCAGGAAGTCGAACATGTACTTGATGGCCAGCGGCAGCGCGCTTCCTCTGTGGGCCGTGCTGAAGATGGTCTCAAACAGGTCGTCCACAAACTTCTGTAACGTACCCTGAAGAGAGGGATTAGGACAGAGAGAAAGGAACAGAACTTTGTGAGGAGGACCGTATTTTGGATTTAATTCATCATAGTTTGTTTTTATACTGTTGTTTGAATGGTTCTTTCAACTGTAACCTTAAATTGTTTTAATATAGAATTGTGTTCAGTGTTGTTTTGATCTATTTGCTGTATTTTGTGGATATACATTTGTTTTGGTGATCAGTGCTGGTTGGTTAGGATGGAAACAATTCATGTTTTTTGCTTCCTAATTGTTTTTTGTGCATATATTAGTGGTTCAATATAGTCTTAGACATTAAAGACGCAGTTCACTCCAAAATCAAAAATACATACGTTACCTCCGGCCTCCGCTATTTATCCATCCATACTGTTTTGGTGTGAGTTGCAGAGTTTTGGAGATAGCTATAGAGACACCCACTAGTCCTGTGGTGCTCAAAGCGCCAAAATATCACACTTTAAAAATTCAACAGCAATGTCTCTTTCCAGAAACGATGACCTGGTTGCTCAAAATAATCCACACACCTTGTAATGAGCGGTTTTATGTTGGAACTACTTTCTTTCTGCAGTAGCGTCCACAGGAACTACTTTCTTTCTAACAAAAGGAAAACAGTTCAATATGAAACTACAGACAACAAGTTCTGTGGATTATCTTGAGTAACCAGGTCATGATTTTTGGAAAGAGACATTGTGTTTGAATTTTTTTTGGGTGCTTTGAACACCACAAACCATTTAGCGCCATTACATTGGAGAAAAGCCAGACATCTCTAAGGCTGATAATCTCCAAAAGAATGCAACTGTCACCAAATAAAAATCTACATGGATATATAGCACTACAGGCCAGGGGAAAAATGTATTTTTGATTTTGGTGTGAACCCTCTCTTTAAGCTGTAAATTATCACGTGTAAACATGAGATGGGATGTTGTGTCTGAGAAGCATTTTGTGGTTTGTCACTAATTTCTTTAGACATTTTAAAACTGGTCATATTGCTTAATTTGGTTAGTCACTTCAAGGTTTTTAGAATTTTTTGTTTGTGTTTTTATTATGTCTATTTATTTTGGTCATTTATGTGTTGGGCACTTTTGTATCACTATTCATTATCAATCCACCCAACCCCAGCTTAAAAAACACCATAAACCCAAAATCATTAAAATAAGATAGTTTAAATGCCTTTATTGTCAGGGCATGGTCATGTTAGACCGTAAAGGAAACTCTGATATGTTTCGGCATCTTTCATCAGGGAATTAATTATTTTAGGGTCCAACATGACCATGCCGTGACAATAAAGGCATTTTAATTGTTTTAAAAGAGAGTGCCTTGGAGTTTCTTGTGATTTTTATGTACACATGTATCCCTGTCCAAACAGTATCTGAAAACAAGGTACTTCAGTTTCAAGTCTACGTGTTGATTAGAAGAGAAGAAGAGACAAACGTACTATGTTGTGTATCATTTCCTCCCACTTGTATCCACAGCACTGGAATGGGCCGTAAGTGTGTACGTTTTTAGTATGAATGGCCCCGGTGGGAATCGCAGTGATAACTTTGGCTCTGTGACTGTGACAAAATCACAAACAGGAACCCCGGCTCCTGGATTTGGATGGTGCTTTCCTCCAATGACAATGCTTCAACATAATTACATCAAATGTAGCTAAATGAATTTCCCTAACAACACATTTGTTTCCCAGACTTCTCCATCTGGCAGAATCTATTACCACGGAAATGTTTAGGGATTGCATTTAGTCAGCCGTTGCAAAATGGAACAGGAATGAATTCTGTCCCAGTCGCGGATCAAAGTACTGAGATCTGCATAGACGAGACGCCCGGGCAGACAGACACAGGAAGACAGCCGTGGAGAGACAAGGACAAGATGAGCTTCTCAATTGCATTTGCTTCTCTGTTTTGTTTTTTTGTTTTTTTTTTCATGGACAAATCTTCAATCCCTCAACAAATTACTCGTCTCCTGACACCTCCTGTATCGGCCTCCGTGCTCTCTGCACCTCAAGTCCATCGTTTATTAATCTGCTTCTTCTTATTACCAGTGGAAATTGAAAAGCTGGCCCTCTTGTAACTGCTGCCCATTGCTATATTTCCCACCTCTTTTACAATTAGGAAAGAGACAGTAAACTGAGAAACACTGAAGGACGAAAGGAAAGAGAGCTAGATTGGCTCAAGCTGCAAGATTCCAAGATGGAGGGAATATTTATGGGTCTGTTTATCCCAGTGTCAGTCCTGGGTCCTTTCTCACATTGTTAGCCAAATTATGTCACCATTATCACCATTAAAGACTATACTGTACACTCTAATATTATATACTCTTTCATGCCATGTCACCCACAACATTCATGTAGCCACACACTGGATAAATACTTGACTGGCTTTGGATACCCACTTGAGGCAGTTCAGATTACTCCACTCCTGAAAAATTCAACTCTACACTCATTTCAGGTATGTAAAACTACAGGCCAGTCTTGCTACTGCCTTTCATATCCAGAGCTGTAGAGTGTGGAGTTTTTGCCCAAGTCTCCAATTTCCTGTTATGATTTCTACAGCTAGTAGTCGTTAGTTAAAGCCATCAGTCGATTAGGCGCTCAATGTTTATGATATCAATTATTATTTGATATGATTTAAATATGTTTTTTTTTCAGGATATGAGGCAAGCCTAACAGCAAGAACAATAAATATTTTGTGAATTTATTTCAACACAGTACAACCTCACACAAGTCTCATTTTCAAAACACAGGAAAGTGGACTTATCAACACGAAGGAGGATGTAGTCTTACTAATTAAATTAAGTCACAAACTCCTTCCTCAACTGCTTGACGCCTCCTGTCCTCGCCTGAACCCGCTGTGTCTTCATCTTCCCCAAAGTCACAGTCCTGTACATTGCCTCGGTAATGTTGCCGTTTTCCCGGTTGTCAAATCAACCCTCATCAGTCTTGGAGGCTGTGTTACAAGAAATAAGGTCTGTGGTGCAACACTCCCGGGGCTGACGGAGAGGTGCAGCTCCTGAGTGGAATTTGAGGTGTTTTGTTTTTTTTCTTCTAATGAATAAATGAAAAAGTCACTCTCTTCAAGCTTTAGTCGACTCTTAGGGGGAAGCCCTAATGATTTCAAGAGTCTAGGTCATTCCACTCAAACTGCACTGCTGTCAGTGATAGGGCAGCCATTCAGCATGGGAATGGGAAGAGTTCAAGCTTGACTTTCATTTCAGTGGGGTACCACAAGGATCAGTGTTCGGCCCACATGAGTTTTCTTACCACGGCTATGCTGCTGATATCCAGCTCTATCTGTCCTTGCTATCAGACGACCCCACTGTCTCAATGTGGATCTCAAATCTGAGCATCGCGATTGCTGACCAACTACTTTTCACTGAGCATGTTGTATCTGTCACTCAGCCATGTCTAGGACTGGTTATCGTTTAAAAAATTATGATACCGGTACCAATATCACTACCCTTTAAACGGATACTGATATCAATTAAGAACATCATTTGATGTCTTTTTTGTTTTGTTTTTCTATTTAATTTACCCAGCTCATGAATGGAAGCATTCCTGAAGTAATCCCTCCACATTTTATACATTTACTTCTATCAGACAGTACAGGCGTATAGTATAGCTATACTTTCAAAAGTTTTGGTGGCACCTTGGCATGCTGAACTGCCAATGCCATCAAATACATTGTGCTCAACTTCACAACTGAACGGCTGCTGCCGTAGAAGGCCAATCACATATTGCATTAAATCGAAGAACAATTGTGGTGATTGGCTGCAAGCAAAACCAAACAAATATCTAGATCTCGGTATGAAAAGGATTGAACACATGTATTGTTTGGTACTGGGTTATTTTGGTCGTTGCCTTAAAGGTATTTAGCCCCAATACCCAGCCCTAATTGTGCCCCTCTCACTTTGACTACTCTAACGTCCACTGGCAGAGCTGCCAGTTGCTAAAACCTCTGCAAATTGTCCAAAATGCAACAGTATGTCTGGTCTTCAACAGGCCGGAAAAGCTTGTGCCGCTCTACTTTTCATTGCCCTCCATTGGCTCGCTCTTGCTGCTCGCTGTAAGTTCAAGTCACTAATGCTTGCCTACAGAGTGGCCACTTGGCACAGCACCCACCTACATGAACTTCCTCATTCACCATGATCTGCAAATGCACCATGACCAGTCCTACCATCACTAGGAGGCAGGAAATCTCAATCTAAACTCTTCTACTGTGTGCTCCCCTGATGATGGAACAAGTTGCCAAACTCAATTCGAGGGTACTCTTCCGAGAGTACCTACTCACCTAACATACATAACACTCTCTCTTTTTCTATCTCTCTCTTTCTCTCTCAAGAAAAAAAAAACTCATTTGCTATATGCTGTTGTCCTTTCATCCCTTCCCAGGAGGCTCAACAACCATTCACACCCAGCCTCATGTGGTTTACTCTAACGACTGTTGTTACACTTAGCCTCAGGAGACTCCAACGACTCTAACAACATAACAACAGCCAGGAGTACTGGCAAACCAAAAGGTATCAGTGACTTTGGTAATGATCGCACAGAGCTTATACTGTATACCTGGGACTCCCAACCAGGGAGTTTGGAACTGAAGAAGACGCCATTATTTGTGTATGTATCTGTTCAACCAACAAAATTATGTCTGTTACCTTGTCTCAATTTCAATTTAATCAGCTTTATTGGCATGACTTTTTAGATCAAACATGTTGCCAAAGCAAAAAGTCCTATTATACACAACACATACAAATGACCAATGGTAAACATTAGTCTCTGTATCTATATTTGTATAGAACATCAGAAGTGGGAGTGGTTCATATCAGAAATCATGTTAAATCAGGCAAATGTTTTATTTAATTAATAATTATGAAATTGCAGTGATATTCATGTTGAATTTTACTGCACTTCACAGTACTAGAATATAAACATACGTATATGTTAATATTATAATATATTAGAACAATATTATCATATTAAAATGAAGTACTTGTGGAAAAATGCGCTTAGATAAAAGTAAAAAGTAGTACTGTGAACGTTACTGCTTTACATTTTGTAGATTATTTTTTCCCGATTTATAACAAGCATGTTCGAATAGAAGAAATATTTGTTCCCATCACATTATTTGTACTTTCCCATACTGGAATGAAAGGTGAAACATTTTCGAGGCTCTACAACCAAGTCCAGTTCCCCTCAATTCAACCTTTCTTGGATACTTATTCACTATAGCCTTACCTACTACCATGTGGCAGCTGTGTCAGGTGGAATTTGGAACTAAATGTTGTGGCACTTGACTTTTCCTTGATCTTGACCGTGGCTTGGATTGTACCTCATTTGTACGCCACTTTGGACATAAGCGTCTGTCTGTTAAAGTAAAATGTATATACATTACCTGATTGAAGGAATGCTTCAAATTTGATGATGTGTTTTAATACAGTACATTTTAAAGACTCCTCAATGACCTGTATACTCTCTGTCTTAGTAGTTTCCTCTGCCATTAATGATGTGAGGTGGATCACTCTGCTTTAAAGAGCTTACAATCCTGAAAAGATTCCATTAGTCTGAGATTCAGTGGTGAGTTTTACTGTCCCCCAATGGTTCTAAGTGCTGTTTGAGAGTTTTTTTTCACCCACACTGGAATCAACTTTTAAAAACACTGGTGTGCAGTTTACCCCCTCTGTGTCTTACTTTTGTAGCTAGCAGCCTGGTCAGGTAGATCTCCGAGACCATCTTGCTGCCTCGGTCGCCCTCCCTCTGGTCCGAGTGGTCATGGTTCTTCACCAGATGCCACAGTTTGGTTCCACTCTCCAGGTCGGGGGTGATCATGGGTGTTCGGGATCGTAGGCTGTCTGGACTACTGGCTGTCCTCAGCATGCTCTCTGTAGACGGAAACACAAGACGTCATTATCTGGAAGAACTTGCATTAGACACCTTGTGATTCAGTGAGCAAAAAAAGAAACCAGCAATTACTCAAGTCTATTATTCTTTTTCTTCTTGCAGGTTAGAACTAAAAAGCACATGGATTTTCACAGTGCAGGACCCAGTTGTCTGAGGGAAAAGGGCAAAGAAATAAAAAGGGTACCACCCGAAAGTCATGATGTACTTTTTAATATTATGTCCACTGATATGGCAACCTACTGTAGAGGTCACTTTATCATGTTGTCTTGGACATTAGGTCACTCTCGAGGGACTTAACGTAACTTCACGTTTTGTCCACTGGAAGGTCATTCTGGTGGGCACTGTATCATGCTTTATCCACTGGAAGCTCACTCTAAACAGCATTTTATCACATTTTGTGCAGTGGAGGGGCACTCTCGAGGGCACTTTATCATGTTTTGTCCACCAGAAATACACCCTAGAGGGCACTTTATCACGTTTTGTCTGCTGGAAGGGTAGCCTAGAGGGTATTTTATCATGTTTTATCTATCAAAGGGGCATCCAATAGGGCACTTTTGCAGTGTTTTTTTGAACACAGGGGGCACCAGGAAGCGGCCATCACCAGTGGATTCTCACTATTTGACAGGCAAGTCAACTAATAAACCAATAATCAGCCAAAACCCAGTGTATTTCTTTAATTTTCTCTGTTTTTTTTTTTTTTTTTTTTACAGACTATGACTCACACTCCCTCCTCCTTCTCTTTATCATCTATGTCTGTTTCATTATTCATGGCGTGAGTGTCAAAGTTGATTAGAGCGAAGCAAGGAGATGCATATCTGCAACTGTTCCATTTTAGGATGGAGAGGAGGGGGAAAGCAACCAGGGAAGTTAGGTGCACGGGGGGGGGGGATAAGACTATCTGCTGAGTTGCTATTACTCCTGGGGAAGAGGGATGGATAGAAGAGGTGGAGAGACAAAAGAGAAGGTTGCTGATGCATGTTGCAATGCCTTTATGTTTGGTGAAAGGATGGAGCAGAGAGGAGAGATGACAGGAAAGGGGGGGTGGGTGGGCTAAATGGACAGAGAGACAAAAAGGTCAGGAGAGAGAGGGGTGAAATGGAGAGTAATGGGAGAGCACGGGATAGAGAAGTGAAAGAGGCTGAGTGGGGTGGTGTCTAGTGCTGCTGTTGCTTTTGCCGGCAGGGTGCTGAGTGGCTTTGATTCCGAACCCATCACGGCCACCGGTGGCCAACATTTAGCCGTGTTCAAAAACGCGCCCTCCTACACACACACGCACGCACGAGCACACACCCACATATTCGCAATTAAACCATAAAGCAAATATGAACACACAAACACACTTTTTTTTTAAAAATGTCCTTGCTGTGAAGCAAATAGCTGCAGCTGTGTGTTTTAACAGGGTGAGATGATTCATGAAAAGGAAAGCTTTGATTTCAGAAATTTAATTTTCTCCAACTACATTTTCTCTTCACTAATCCAATACAGCGTAGGTGTTTGTATTGATTCAGAGGCTGCCATTCTTATACAAGTAAAGACACCTCCAAACTTCAGAATCTGAGGTATATCTTGTGAGATAAGACTTAAATAGGCTATGATCAATATTTCAAAATTAACACTGATCATCATATACAGTAATTACTTGTGGCCACTTGATTCCACAGAGAATCTGCAGTTTTCTTCAGTTCCATGAAGGACTTTTGTGAGTCCTTCAGCACATTGCTTTGGTTTCTGAACAGCAACTTTAGCGTTTTGGTTTCAAAATCTGCTCTAAAAATCCACTGCATGCTACAGGACCAGACCACTGACATAAATAAAGATAGACATCCTCATATTAACATATTAACATATCCTCATATTAACACTGGAACATACATCAGCATGATGACTACCTAAAATTAAACCATCTTCGGGAAAATTTTATTTCACATGTACTTTGATTTTGTAGTTTGGCGAAGGTCTGGTCTGCTTACTGTACATGGAGGGGGTGGAGTTTATGACCTATACTGCAGCCAACCAACAGGGGGGTGATTGAGATGTTTTGGCTTCACTTCTACAGAGCCAGATAATGAGGGCTAAAAATCAGAGTGAATATTTGATGTTGGGAGGCCACAAACACGACTCCAAATGGATGCTAATGATGCTCCAAATCTGCTGGATGTATAAATAGTAAACCTTGTAAGAGTTTCATGGAGGAACTGCTTTCTTTCTGCGGTAGAATTTATTCGGAACTACTTTAGAATTTAACGGAGCTACTTTCTGCACCTAGCAGTGAGCTTGCAGAATGCAAACACCTCATCTCACTCTCCCCTTCCAAGCGTGTCTGAGAACCTACGGTGGCCATGACAGTCGAGAAGAGCGTGAAAGGCAAGAGCATAATGGAGGTGCAACATGGCAGCCTTTGTAGAAAAGGACTGTCACCCTCCATAGATGTAATTGTCTCATTCTCTTATATTCCATTTTTGCAACATTCTGTCAATAAGTACAACTAAATCTGACACACTGGACTTTAAATGTCCATGTCCTTATGTTGGGTGGTGAAAAAAGTCACTGTTATATACACACTGTCATTGTCCTGACCTCTCTGGTGAGTCAAATAGTCATGAAAATAGAATACACTGAAGACCACCAATTTACACCCGAGTAAGAGCAAAAATCAGAGGTCTCACTCCTATTATTTTCAGCTACCGCAACTGGTTTCAGAATCTGCCCTCAATTGATAAGAAAAAACAAAACTTATGGTTAAAGTATTTCAAAATGACCCCCTTCTCTCTTCTTACATTTTCTGTCCACCCCTGAAGAAGCAAAAATGATGCCTCCCCAAAAGTGTCATGTCTATTTTCATCTTTCATGTGCAAAAAAAGATTCTAAACGTTCTAACCTATATTTTTAATGGATAGTTTCAGAGAAAATCCAGGTTGCTGTGAGTCACCAGCAGATCAGTCGCAGCGATAACAGCTGTGCACAGCTGAGGGTCACTACCCACTTTGTATTAGCAGGTTCACTTTTTTACTACAGAGTAATTTATCTTCTACATAGTTTAATTTTCCAGTGAAGTAAACCATATTGATGCAGGGCCTCCGTCTATCGCTGACTGCCAGGTGTCCTCTCACTCTCTCACTCACTCAGTCAGCTGGGGATCCAGGCGTCTACTTTAATGCCTGTCATTTATGGACTGCTTGGAAATAGCCGTGGAATGGCCTTGGCCTGGGCTGATAGCGATGGATAAAAAGGATTGCCATTCACTCGGAGGGAGGTGAAAAAAACAATGGAGCGCAATCATGGCCGCGATAAACAAAGAGAAAGAGCGAATGAAAGAGTTAGAGGTTGCGGGGGGAAGGGGAGGTGGTTTTAAATAGGATCGAGTCGGGTGGAGGATGGGAGTCGTACCATATCTGCTGAGGCTCTTGGTGAAGGTGGAGGAGTTGGAGATGTTATAGGCAGAGTTCTGCTTTGGCACCAGGGCGATCACTGAGCCATCTGTTACCTGCAGATCAAGACACACAAACACACACACCAAACACACTCAGCATATGAACCCGGCTTAGCTTAGTTGACTTTTGCTCGTGCCCGTTCCGTGCGCTTGTGTACCTGATAGTGAGCCAGCGTGTTGAGTCTTTTCCAGTCGTTGTCGATCTTAGTCGTGACGTCTTCATCCTGCAGGATGATTCTGGCCATCCGACCTTGACGCCATTCTTCGTGAAGAGGGAAGAGAGGTTTAGAGCGAAGAATATGTTTCCTTTGGCCTTTAAACATTTTGAAATCAGGTCAAACATTATTTCAGTGGTTTCTAAATGATTATCTTTCACTTTTCAAAAATTGAGCGGCACTATCTCAATAAGTGTTGCCGTGTTCCTGTATTGGCTCATATTTTCTTCATTCGCAGGGCATTTCTTTAGTGGGAGAGGAATTACATGCACATCACATTTTTCTCAAAGAAAAAAACCCCACTTCACCTCAAAAAAAAAAAAAAATATATGTA
>JAJHUR010140497.1:0-48311 GCA_027495735.1 Lutjanus campechanus | reverse complement strand
CCTCTGTCAAAGGGAAGAAGGAGAGGAAGGGATGAAGCGTTGGGGCATGGCGCGATTGTGTGTGTGTATGTGTGTGTGTATGTGTGTGTGTGTGTGTGTGTGTCAGGGTTGGTGACAGAGGTGCGCCCTGCTTGTTCCACTGGCTGGCACCTGTCACTACTCATCAACAACACACTAAACCCCCTGAAGACGCCTCGCTGTCGCTCACTCACTCCGGTTTCCTCACCGCTCTAATTCTCTCCCTCGCACTTATTGTTGACTGTCTCACATCACTGGTCTCTCTCCCCCGTTTTAATTTCTCTTTCTCTTCGTCTTTGTGTGTGTCTCTCGCACGCACAAACACACATCATTTCCCCTTCTTTCTCTCTCTCCATTGTCATCCGTTTGTACCACTGTAACATCTATTCTTTCTCCTCTCCGATGTGCCATAATAAAGTGTCTGGGCCTCTCTCTAAAGTGCTAAATGAGATTCTCGGGCCTCCAGGGCGGATACTGAGTGTCATGTGTATGTGTGTGTGTGTTTGAGACGAGAGCGTGAGAGCAGGAGAGGACAAGAAAGAGAGACAGATGGAGATGCATGTACGCACCGCACGGGCAGAGTCTTTACCCAATTTCAAGGAGAGAGTTAGAAAAGGTACATTAAGTTATCTGCAAGACTGTGCATGTGTATGTGTGTGTACTGCGTGTGTGTAGTGTGGCTGTCTAGCTTAGGGGAGAGAGCAGTCACACAGAGCAATAAAGCTAGGAGCGTTGGTTTACACAGGCCATTGGATTACAACGGCAAGCCCTGTGGGAAATACAGAAGGAAAGGGAAGGAAGTCTAGACATAACTATAAAACACGTAAGATCCCTTTACCTCTCCGCCTGCCCGACACCTCAAATTAAAGTTGGCTTCTGGGAATTCCTATCAGGGGACATCTTATTCACAGTGTCATGTCTATAGTCCTTATTTTAATTAGCCAAAAAAAAAGTGAGAAGGTTTGGTATTTTAGGACCCTCTTGGCTGACTTGGCTTATTAAAAGTGAGTGAAGACGTGAGCAAAAACATGAGCTGAAAGTAAGCAAGTTTGGAATATTAGTCCTTGTATCTGCAATGCAAATGTAAAGCTTTATAGAATTATATAGAATAACAGTCCACTGTGTGTTGAGATTCTGGCAGTTCCATTTTGGATCAGATTCCTGTTTGGCAAAAACTACAGATTTGTTAAGCCTTGATGCGAGCAAATCTCTTATTTCATTTCCTCTTCCCCCTTCTTAAATTAGTAATGAACAATGTGGAAGTGTGCTTCAAACCTGCATTCTTTCTCGTGGCCAGCAGGTGGCAACTCCACTGGTTGCAGAAAGTAGTCTACTTGTATAGACTCATACAGGAATCTATGAGAAAATGACCTTTCTTCTCACTTCATTTATCACCTAACTAAACAGTTTCTAATTGAGTTTCTGGTCTCAGTTGCTAGCTTCATGTCTTCTTCAATAAAGCATGATGTTCATTTGGTAAATTATGGTCCTAAAGTAGAAAAATTAGTAGTTAGTAGGCTTTACTGTAGGTTGTGGCCACCTTGTGATTTACAAGTAGCTACCACAGTGACCTGTCAATCAGGATAGCGACGTAGTAATCGGTAACATTGCATATTCATGGCACTGTGCATATTTAAGTGGCTGTGAACTTGTGTTCAGGTGTTATTCATGCTTTCATGTTAGAACTTTGACCCTTTCACAGTATTTTTTCAGTTCATGAATGATAATTGTAACATTCTGGTGGCCTAAAAATGTCTTGTTCAGCGTACTAGAACACAATCTAAGGAGTCGGCTGTTCATTTTTTCTGAGAAGTAGGCCTGTTTTTTTGTTAGCCAAAATTAGCATCCTAATTAATATCAGCCCACATGAATTACAGCTTGCTAACAAAGCTAGATAGCATGTGCTAGCATTAGCTGATAATTTACCTTCGCTCCTCCCCAGCTCCACCCCCTGATCCAAATATAGTCCCATCTGGCTCCAAAAACAAACACCAAAAAAAACAAACAAACAAAAACAACCCCAAGATGGCGACATGCAAAATGTCCAACTCAAAGCTTAAAAACATTAGTACACAAACCAATGGGGGCACTCTGGTAAAACTTATGTTTAATATTGTACATAAGTGCTTAAAAATAAAATAAATGACCAAATAACAAAGGTGGGCTGTTATTTTAGTACAACTAACATTTCATATTTTAAGCTGATTATCTAATTTTCTGGTTGCATGTACTGGTTGTGAACATTTTTAGACAAAGACACACAGATATAATTAGGCTACATGTGAAAGCAGTAGTGTTTCTGGTGTTTCAGACAATAAAAGGTGATCAAAGAACTTAATTAAATGTTTGAGTTTTAATATTTGTAACTTTATAAATGTTTAAAGTTAAATCTAATTAAAGTCAACAAGGGGACTAGCAAGGAGTTAGATTTAATAAGCAGATTATGTACTAGATCCGTGTTGTATAAAAAGCTATTGAACTTTCACTCCAGAATAAATTGTCACAAAGCTTTTCATGAGCCGGCAAAAGCGGTAAAACAAATTAAAAAGGAAGGAAAATATGGTGTTTAAGAGGATTTATCCTGTACTATATTCCTGCTGGTCAACACTCTAACTACTCTGTTCTCGTTCAGATTCTGCATCACAAGTAGTTTTAAGTTATAGCTTTACTGTCTCTGCTGGAAACCACAATGGCCTTTTTTTCCCTACATCTTAGGATAATTCTATCGTATTTAAGTAATCACCACTGTTCCTTCTTGCCAAAAATAAGAGAGGATGAATCACTGAGAATGAATCAAAAAAGGCAGAAATGGCAGCGATGAGACCGCCCAGAGGGCTTTTTTTTTTCTTCTTCTAGGAATATAAATCCACTTTCTGGATTAGAACGATTAAACGAAGCTGTAAAAGGTCAAACAAATTATTCCTCGACTCCAAAAAGTCAGTGCTCCAATCAAAGCCAATGGAGCAGCACCAGATTCTACATCTTAATGATACTGCTGATTACAGACTTGGCTCTCTGGTTTCTAGCTTTGGAGGAGAAGTAGTTTATGTTGACATACTATTAATTCTACTTCCCTTGGTCTCGGCGGTAAAATGTCTTTATAAATCGGGTGCACTCTCTCCATTCGGCTGTGCTGGCAAGGTGCTTGCATGTACTGGATTAATTAATAACTTAACAGTGATGTATAATGCAAGTAACAATCCTGGTAACCCCGAATCTTGTTTCTCCATCTCTGCTCTAATCCTCTTGCTATCTTCCCCTTCATCTTTTGCTTCATCTTTGCCATGGATGTCTCTTTTACATCTCTTTATCTTCTTGTATCTCTTACATAACATTCCTTTTCAGTCAATTTCAAGCAGCCCTCACTTTAAAACTCCACTTCCCTACTTCAAGAGAATATGGTGAGCGCCTGTCCCATGAGATCAAGCTAATGATGATACTAAGGCTCTCGAAAAGTCATTTGCATTCGTTGAGACAAGCTGAATACATTAAGACGGAGTAGGTAAAATATAGGTTATGTGATTGCTTTAAGGTGAGACGCGTCTGGAGTTCCTCTTGCCTCACATCTCAGACTTTTTGAGAGGCTTGTCTTTGATTAAAACCTGTCGTGGGATAATGGCTACAAAGTTATTAAAGCAGCAAAGCCAGAAGGACATTTTCATGCCATTAAATCCAACTTCTTAGAAATACTTCTCTGAACATCTTGCTGAGGTGAACTGCTTGTAGTGAGCACAGGCAGCTACTGTTTCTACCTCTGGTGTAAGTTTATTAGTGCAAAAGCTCCACTAGAATTGATTGTCTATGGTGAGTTTGTTTTAGTTTCAAGCTTGGTCGGTGGTGTACTGACCCGTACCTCCATCTCCTTGAGCACAGGGTGGTCCTCAATGCCTGGGAACAGGACCCTCATTGCGTAAGTCCGATAGTCCAGGAAGGGGATCCCGGCTCCGTCCAGCTCCTGGGTCAGCTCGTGGATGTCTGTCTGAAGCTCGGCAAATGCTACGAAAAAAAAAAGACGCACATGGTCAAACACAGAAGGTGACAGGAAGTGATGATGAATTATTATGTTGAAGGGTGCAGATTTTTTGTTTTTACACACATAGAGTAGGAACAACACTGCTACAGAACATCGTTTTGGGTGGTGGAATGATTTGGAATGAATAAAAAAGACCTTTTTAATCATTTTAGTGCACAATTTAACAATGTATGACAAAAAATACTAAAGATCCATGTCTTTGTATTCTTATATCAAAATCCAATCATGTTTTAAAATATGATATGTGATTACATAGGCTTGAACCAACCAATTTCAAACGATAATATCTTGATGTCCACACATCAATAAATCTCCAACTTTAAGTGTCACAGAGCTGAGATTCATTAGGTAGCTAGCCAACAACAACAGGGTACAAATCCACTTACGTCCAAATCTTTTCATTTGGAAATATGTCACAATACGGAAGCCATATACTCTCAAAATGCCATTTCATCTGGGCTTTAACCATGTCTGAATTTGACATTTCCATTGTCTAAAAGCCCTGCAAGCAGACCCTCTGTGGTATTGCAATTTATTTGTGACCAAATAGTTAAAAGGTGACTTGCCACAATCAGTGGAGTTGAGTAAAGTTGACTTTGATGAACTCTGACCCATGAATTCATGTTTGTTCTCAACAGCAAATTGTTCTCAGTGAATGAAGAGCTGGAGAGTCTCCAAAGAAAGAAACTATTGTAGCTTATTAGCTGCCTTACGCTACAAGCTAATAAGCTAGAATCTAACCCTCCTATGTATAAACTGCTCATCAAAAGAGGCACGGTATGTAGACAGTTTGAGTTGACAGTACAAGTAAGTCTCTTGAATAAACAGTGAGCTTATTCTCCTGTTAGCAACTGAGCTAACAAGTAGCTTTTCCTCCCTCTGAACAAAAGCCCATGGGTGAGAAAATGGCACATCGCAGAGAAAATAGAAAGAAGCTTGAAAAAACTACTGTGATTGAGCAGCACATCCCAGGTTGCAAGCATGTTAGCTGTTAGCTCATCAGCGACAGTAGTTCAATTAACACCCCCAGCAAGTAGTCCTTACATCACCAAGCCCAAATCTGGGATGACGAGTTCACTCAGCACTGCACTGTTGACTTGGGGAGGATATGATGTCGCCAGCTAGTTATTTTCGGCTGCCAGTGAGGAGCTTGATGAGGAGGACACCACAAACTAAACCGGTAATAGTCATTACTGCAGGAACATGATGACACAAATCCCCACTGACATTTTTCACAAGAAAATTGTGAAAATTGTATTTGTTCGAATGCAAAACTGGGGGAGCTGAACCCAGTGAGCAAGAGTTTTGCCCCTGGACCACCTGTATGTTGCAAGATTTGTTTTTGACACTTATGATGTGTTTCCACTGCATGGTACGTCTCGGTTTGATTTGACCCCAGTGGCTCACTTTTGGTTTCCTATTCCAGCTGATACCTTTTTTGGTATCACCTCGGTCGAGGTTCCAAGCGAGCTGAACCAATCCTAAATGCTGGAGTAAAAACACTGCAGACCACTGACTGGGGAGAGAGAACTGTCACTAGAAACGTCAAGACTAAAAATTTCGGTGGCTAAGCTGACATTTAAAAAATAAAAAATTGACATTGGCCTGGTTTTGCAGGCAGGTGAGGAAGCTCCTCCGTTTGGTTGCCAATGAAAAGATGTCAAAAGCGAAGGATATTGTGAATTGTTCTTGTGTTTTTGTGTCATGTTGAAGATGTTGCCAAGGGCCACCTGCTGCAGCCCTGGAGAATGAAATCGAGAAAAATACCAGGTACCAAAAACACATCAAGTCATATCGTGCAGAAACATGGAATTAGCAAAGTTCAGGCACCAATTTCACAATTTCCATGAGATCGCATCCTCTCACTTCCCCACAGAACATGCAAATGTACAGTATCTGCAATTTGCAAGTAATCATTTAATGACACAGCCCCCATTTGTGATCTACAAGTTAGCAGCCTACAAATTGCTTTTATGAAACTGCCGCTGCAATCTCCAGGATATACCCTGAGCCTTTGAAAGCACCACTTTGCCAGCAAGGACTTCCTTTGTTGAATTAGAAAGTGACAAGTTCTATCAACTTGATGCTATCTGTCATTGCCAATCTCTATTTCATTTCAGTAATTACTGTATATGATGGTACCACATTATGCTAAAGCCATGGCTACAGTCACAAATAATACAGTTAATATGAGAATCACACAAGATTTTGGTCTGAGTGTATTACGACAGTGAGATGACAGCACTGTAAGCACAATAAATAGGTCAGATGAGGCGCCTTCAAAAGACGAAGAGGAGAAGGCAGACAGCACAAACAGTGCATAATTTCAGGAAGAGTGTGTGGGTTTTATAAAAAGTGCTAGACAGAAAAGAGGCTGAGAAGGTAAAGGTCAGCGATGAAGAGGAAAGAAGCCCGCAAAGGCAATAAATAAGAACTAAAACAGACAAGACAGAAGCACGAGGGAATACAAGGACGGGTTAAAGCATAATAACACATCCAGAATCAGCAATTCAGTTACGTTTAGTAACAGACATGTTATTATGTGTGATTGAAAGAGCCTGCAATTTCTCTAAAATGTTGTGTCTAACTCAGAAACTTTTAGGTGAACATAAATCCTGATATAACAATAAAAAAACATCTACATTTAATTGAAAGACAGGGCTGAAAATGTCGCAAACTACATTTCTTCCTTGGTGTCTCAGCACCAACAAATCCTACCTGTGCCTGTCCAAAAAAAAAAAAAGACCCAAACACAATTAAATAAAAAGGGAAAGCTAGCTCGGGGAGAGGAAAGCAGAACCAGGAGACAGAAAACAAAGTTCCTGGAAAGGAAAGTCAATTAATTGCATGAGTGGATAATTATTAAGAGAGCGACGGATGAGTTTTCATGCATAATTTCTCCCAGCTGTTATTGGACTGTTTGGTCCACAAGAGAGATGGAGAGGAGAGGAAGCAAGGAAGATAATGGATAGAACGGAAACAAGGAGAGAGGGAGAGAGAGAGGAAGATCAGGAGGATGGTAAAAAAAACAGAGAGGAAAGGAAATTCAGAGGATAGAGGACATGAGTAGGACTAAATGAAAGTGGAGGGAAAGATCAGCAGGTAAAGGTCAGACCTGAGAGAAAGTGGAAAGTAGAGTAGAGAAGTGGAGATGAGAGGAGAAAAAACAAAAAGTAAAGGGCAGAGTGACAAGTAAAGAAGAACAGAGGAGAGAAAAAGCGATAGGACTCAAATAGGCAGATATCGTCCTCGACTATCCATCTCACATTCTGCTTAAAAAGGAACTCAAAAGAAACAAAAGAAAATAAAAGAAATAAAGTTATGGCTTCAGAAAATATTCCTCTGATTTGCTGGCAAGTCTGTGAAAATAATACATCAAGACGCCTCAAACATAGTTTAAAGCAAGGCCTTAACTTTTGCTGAACTGTAGTCACAAAGGCCACAAGCAGTTCAAAGATACTGAATTGGATTGCCTTCGTTTTTGAAGATTCTTTTGAGTGTGTTGCAAAGACACCATCATAACTGACTGAGAGTAGAAGGAATGCAGCCACAAGACGAAACAAGCAGGGTAGGGTATAGTGTGTTTGCTTTGAAAAGTTTATCCGTCACGTGTTTAAACATATTGTAACAGTAGCACAAGAGTCGGAAAGTCAGTGAACTCTCTCAGACATGTCAGTTAGAGCAAGATCAATCCAAAGTTTGCTAACATTAGCCACCGTAAGCTACAGGTCATGCCAGATCAAGTAAGGCTGTAGGATCAAAACTTCTGAACGTGTTTTAGTGAGTAAGGATGAATTTAATTACCTCCTCCACAGAGGTTATGTTTTTGATTCGATTCTCAGTTTGTTTGTCTGTTTGTCCGCACGCTTATGGAAAAACTACTGGCCTGATTTTCATGAAACTTGGTGTAAGGGTGCAGTTTGGACCAAGAAAGAACCCATTAAATTCACTAGTGGATCCAAATCACAGGGTGGATACCACTTTTGTTAACATTGTGAAGTAGGTCAGTTTTAGCACCAATATCTATGGTAAAATTAAGTTAATATGCCATGCATGCACAAACCCATCATAATAAAAGTGAATGCCACTATTGAACATACAAAAAAACTGAACAGCTACCTCAAACATCACTGTAGAAACAAACTTACCATTTTTTCAAACTTGATATAACCGAAATAAGCCTATTTAAATATATTCAGACATAGTGGTTGGAGAAGACTGTACTATTGTCCTTGGCAGAAGTCTAATGAATTAAATTCTTCATTTGTTTTATTTCTTCTTTCAAAAGTTTTTCACCCTTTAAGACAAGAGTTCCACCACTATTTGAAATTTGTGCACAAGGTACATTCAGCACATAACAATTACAACCAAACATGCTGTATGTGATATGTTACCAGTTATTTTTCACTGATGACTTAACCTGTGGCAAAACTTTAAAAAAAAAAAACAGATGACACAGCCCTTAATGTAGCTATTTAATTTGTAATTTTTCACGTGTGGTCATGTTTTTGGTGAGAAATACCCTAAAGTTTTAAAGAAGGTGGATATATTCCAAATTACACGTAAGTCCAATTTTGCATGTGCGTGATACACCAGTTGTTCCCATTAACTTCTGTGGAGAGCAGACCCATAGTCAGGTGACCTTCATCATCATGGTAGCAAAAACAACATGTGATTATGGTTTTGAAACTTGTCTCAGTTTGGTTAGATTTAGGCAACAAAACTACCTAGTTGGGTCTCGGAAAAGATCGTGGTTTGGGCTAAAATAAGTATGTGAAGTAAGTCAGTGACAGTGACATGCAATGTTGTATTACTTAAAATTTGAAATAACCTTTGGTTTCACACTGGATCAGCCTCATGGATGGAAGTCGTGTGTTTGTTTGACCCATCCATCCACCCCACCTCTTCCACACGTGGACTCACTTTTCATACCACGTTACCTAACGATGGGAAGGACTGGCATATCACATGCAGGCAAAGTTGAGCTTAGGTGCATGCACTGCATGCTATTTCAAAGACTAAAGTTGTTATTTGTATGCAGATTGAAGACATGCAGTTAAACTTTCTGTTTCCTGTTGCACAAAGATTTCCTCAATATATGAAATACACTGACTGATGGTAAAAGTTTTTTTTCCCACATAATCTAAAGTCTCAACAGTTGATAAGAGCTTTTACTTTGGCTGTTGTACACAATGTGTCTGGTTGGTCTTTGATGGGAAAATCCTCATGTGTTTTAGATTTCAGTACACAAAGCAAATACCTCAATCAACACAATGTCTGGGAAGCAAAGCCACAGTACTGAGTGAATCCAAATTAGCATGTAAACAATGGTTTGTCCAAGAATTTGTTTGAAAGCCCTTGTTGCATTTTATTTGCTTTCATACAGCATCTGAGAAACATCTATATTACTTCCCCTGGACTAAAAAGTGGCATTTGCCAGTCAGCAGTTGTCATTTTTAATGTGTCACTAATTATCCATGACTGCTAATATGCTAGTTTGGATGACAGTGTAGAGTGCGATGCTGTGCCTCACACGGATGACTGGAACAAACGTCCCCCGTCTTTCCCCCTCAAGACTCTCAGAGCGAAGCCGACCTCACGCACTTCCATTCGCTATCACACACACACACACACGGCGGACCGCCCACTTCATCTGTTCCTCCGCCCACACACACAGTCTCGTCCCTATAGGCCAGCTGGGAGTACAGCAGGCGGGGCGGGGTGCTTTTTTGAAGAGGGGTGAGGGGGTGTGAATAGGGCCATGCTTCACTTCCTGGAGTCTTTTTTTTTTTTTTTTTTTTTTTTTTTTTATGAGCTCGATTAGTGTCTGATTTCTCGCTGAGGAAAGAACAGGGCTTTTCAAGTTGTGATCTTAAAACGAGGCACCGCAACAAGCTGAGAACACATTTTCTGAAAATGTCAGAAAACTCGCACCGATCACCCCGACACTGTGGCGCTTTCAATCAAAGGCTGTCGCAGTCTTTTTGTGTGACAGCTGATCCTCGGCGGCTGATAGAGTTCTAGACTCGGTGTCATGACTGTGGTGTAATCATATTATAACCTTGTACCGTGGCTGTGTCATTATATTGAGTGTAAACACCTGAGCTGTCCTTACATCAGTCATCTACAATTTGCTACTAAAACCCCACATGCTCACCGAAGCTCCCTCTCAGCCCACAGTCTGTCTCTCACATTCTCGTCCAAATGTCTACTACTTTGACATCGTACGGCCTCTGTTTCATTATCTACCAGATGTGGGACCAAGTCATTGTTTTGCGAGTCACAAATACAATTTGGATAACTCATAAATTAAATGTCCAACAATCCAACATTAACGATGCAAAGTGAAAATATCGAGCTATATCGTCATCTTTAAGACACGCCTTTATTTTGAAATTCTCATGGCATGTCTGTGTCACAAATGTCTGGAAGAGAGTTCAGTCATAAAATTGAAAAATCACAATTTAGTTACTTTTTGTGAGTTGACATCATTGTGTTAACTAGACATATGATATTGTCTAATACTGATTACAGAACCCTGAATTGAACTGAATCAAAATCGTATCGCATTGTATTGTTGTCCAAAGAATCGATGTAATATTGTTTTTGTGATCAAAGGTGTGATATACAACCCTATCAATTAGTAACAGGTCAGAATTAAACAGTCTCACAGCCTTCGAGAAGAAGTTGCTCTGTAGCCACACAGCAGATACTTCTATATCTCTTGCCAAATGGCAGGAGGGTGTCAAGAACTGACAAGTTTTTTCACCACTGCATTGTTTTTGTATGTGAATGAAATTATCTTACGTATAATCTAAGTGATGCTCAGTAATGTAAAGTTAGTTCTTCATGGTTTTCACCCACAACTTGATTGGATGCCCGGATTGGTTCAAACAAAGTGGATCTGGTGAATTAAGTGTCGACTTGCTGGGCATGAACTGTGTTAATGTTAGTTAATTCAGGAAATGGAGGAGAATTAATTGATTCCTGGAAGACTTTTTAAAGAATATTTTAAAGCTGGGGTGGCCAGTTTATTTTTGGTGTCACTGGGATAAAGTTTCATAGTAGCCTGTGATGGAAGACTTTGGCCTATCACCAGTCGGCTACTGCACTTTTAGTCTTGGTGGAAGGTATCGAGTAATCTTTTTTTTTGTCAAGTTGAGTCTAAAGTCATCAAACTTCTGACTCATGTCAACACCTCTGGTGATTTCACTTGGAGGAATGGACAGATGTCCTACATGTTAGACAGCGCTCTCCATCACCATCATCAAAAATAAGGAAAGCAAATCAGGGGATGATCATATAAAAGAGTGGGTGTCCATCCCAACACCCTACTAAGTCATTTGATAATGCTTTTTCCATTATTTTGTCACCCATCTACCTTTTATGTCAGTGTGGAGTACCTGTGGGTGAAAACACATATACATTCTGTATATACGTCACAATTTGGTTTGCCAGCTGACTGCCTTTCTGTGATGGCTTTAATATAAACTTAAATAACCTTCTGTTATGTATTATTTTACATCAGCCCTGGATTCTTTTAAATAAAAATGTTTTCTATTTGCTATGACTCAGCTACGACACAGTCATGCATTTTCCCTCAGTAAACACACCCTGCGGAAACCCTGTTGTCAGCGATGACGGCAGCATCCAACTGCTATTGATTGCATCTCTGCCTGCAGTTTCATTCACACTTCTAACCACACATCTCTGTCTCTGTGTCTCAACAGGAGTGTTTTTGCTATAACAAAGTCTATAGAAATGTTCTCGAACATTGTTCAGCCTGCACATTTATACTGTACTGAGAGGCCTCAGCCTGCAGTCTCATCTTGTACAGTTGCACACTCACTCTGCATATAGATTCACGCAGCCCAAACAGAGTTATTGCCAGTGGCTGATCTTGTTTCCTCGGGCAATACCTTATCTAGGTATGCTGCATTATTAGATGAAGAGAGCACAGTGTTTTGTATGGCAGTTCTATAATTCATGATGTTTGGGACTATTTAGTCCCTAAGTTTATTTAGGTGCAATTTGATATTAACTTTAAAAAAAAGTACCCTAAAAAATGAACCCAAGAGAAAATCTAAACATTAAGATCTCATTAAGTTTTGTGACCATCGTAGGTTCTCCTACACGCTTGAAAAGGAAGAGTGACAAGAGGTGTTTGCAATTTGCAAGCTCACCGTTAGATGCCACTAAATCCTACACAATGGTCCTTTAACGCTACAGCCAGCAGTGAATTAGCTTAGCTTAGCATAAAGACTGGAAACAGGGGAGCTACAGCAGCAAGCCTGGCTCTTTCTAAAGGCAAAAAAAAATGCTTACCAGCAACTCTAGAGCACACCAATTAACATGCTGTGTCTCGTTAGTGTTGTCACAACCTCGGGGTTGCCAGGAAGCCAGCAGAGAGTCCAGGAAGGCACTGGGACTGGCCAAGAGATAGTCCTGCACCTAACACCAGTGGGCCAAATATTACCCTCCAGATAACGGTGTAAATGCAAGGCTTTTGCTAGTCTCACTAAATATCACCTTGTAACACAAATGGAACCATCCACTCCTAATTGTGTAAGGACAACTTATAAATGACATCTTTAGTCTTGTAGTGCGACATTTGCATAAAAGAGTTACTGTTCGCTAGAAGGTATAAACATAAAGTTGCTGTAGCGCTCCCTGACAAAGCAGCCTTCTGACCATCTTTTTGAGGATGGAGGTCTGGTTTTCATGGATTTGTTTTGCTAATTTGTTTAAACACTGTTAAAATCATACATATTTTCTTAAAACTAATCCCTGTGTGTCCTTTATATGTTTGTGGTCACATGGTTGAACCAAATGTTTCCTTTGCTGTGGTGGTAACATTATCCCAAAATGTAAAACTGCTCCTTTAACACCTCATTTAGTCCACAACTGCACATAACAAAAAACTGATGTGCAATAATGTATCTGTTCCAATGCAAGAACTGTACCAAAGTTTCTTGATACCAACACCTATTTCTACTGTAGTCCTCTAAACAGGTGAACAGCTGTGAAATGATTCGAGTATAATAATAAAGATGTTGATGACAGCCAGACTCTTAACTTCATTTGGAGCAAAGCTGTGGATAAAAGTTCGTATGCACTGTTCTGGTTGCCTACCTTCTTTGCATTCCAGGGCCACTCGGGACTCCAGGTTGTCCATCTGGAGCTGCAGACGTTTCAGGGTGCGGTCGGCGTCTCTGGACTTCCTCTTATAGGCGATCAGCACAGCGATGATGACCAACAGAAGCAGGCCGCCACCCCCTCCGATGCCAATGATGGCGGGCAGCGTCAGCAGGCTGTCCGAGTAGATGTGAAGAGTCCCGGGGGAGTACTCGAACCCACCGGCGCGGATCTGGAAACACACACAAACAGTTTTAATGATGAATATAAACAGAGAAAGTTGTTTCTTTTCCAGCAACTCTCTAGTTTATTCATACGGTGGTTACACAGCAATCAATACGACCTCTCTCTGCTGCGGATCGCCACCGAGCAGCTGCATTATCAGAGCTGAAGGTTCAGTTCATTGCTCAAAGGCAGCTCCACCGCAGCCGTTAAGGGAGAGGAAATATCTACTTATTTCCTTCGCCCCCTACCAGATTCTCTTCAGCTGGTCTGGGAATTTGAACTATCGCCTTCCAGAGAGGCATTAAAAAAACCAGGCAGTGGTCACTTCTCCAGCAGCAGATGGTTTGAGAATAGACGAGGTGGTCTGAAGAGATCGAAAACTTGGTGGTCTGATGAAAGAGAAGTTGGTTGACCCAATTTCTACCACAAGGATCATTAAATTTTTATCTGCTCTGTACTCACACCAAACAGGCCGATCTTTGACAGGCTTACAGCGGGGAGGCTTACATCACCTTGACTGCTGTGAACATTTCTTGTAGGAAAGGTTTTCAATTCTTGCCTTCAGGGGAGCGGCTTCAGAGGGTTTCAGTAATGAAGATCTCAAGAGCTAACCCGCTCAGCCCTTTGAACAATTCACCTTCTTCTAAATATCCGCAGACAGATATTTAGGCTCTTATTTGGGTTTTAAGAGAGATATTTGGTCGCTAATGTCCTCCTTTATCACTGTCAACTTTAAGAAGGCTGATTTAGGTCAGAAAGTGAGCGCTGTATACGTGAACTAGGTTAAAGGAGCGCGGTGGAGGTAGACACATTGGCACACAAAACCCTCAAGAACACATGCAAATATACACCATTCTCATACTCACACACAGTATAAGCAATCAAACAAAGTAATCACCAGCATTTAAATCTCTCCCCGAGGAGTCTTGGTAATTATGGGAAGTCAAACACATGTAATGTTTTTTTTTTTTCCCTCACTAAATACATTTACATAAGCACTGTGTGTCTCAGAGAGAGAGAAGAAAAAAAACTTGCAGCACTGGAATCCATCAAATCAAGCTATCCACAAGGGGGGTTGATAACCGATTAAAATGAGGTGTGATTATGCACTTTGAAGCTCTTGTAAGTGCACTTTCATGTTAACATTATCAAAGTCTGATTAAAAAGAAATAAATAAGACAGAGAAGCTGTTATCAATATCAATGTAGCCAATACCTACAAATTAAATTTGTAATAGTAAAGACAATTAGACCGGCTTGTATATGATTAAGCTGCCAATTAGCTATGTGGACATGATCAGGCTGCAAAGAAATGGGTTTGCAAAGGGGATTGGACTAAACTAACTTCTACAAAAACCTGAGTTTGAGTTTGGATTAGTTAGGCTGCAGAAAGACAGTTTCGCACTGATGGTAAGTTCAAGAGTTTGCAAATGAATCGCTGCATTTACATCAAAATGTGGCACAAATTTCAACTGAATTTCAAGAAAATCTGCAAAAGAAAACGAGAGCGAGTGCTTGTTCCCATCCATTTATGTAATGCAACTATTTGTAGTTGGTTCAACTGTAGGCAGTAGGTGACGTCCATTCTCCAGGTGGCAGAAAGACAGTTTCTCACTCAGGTTGAGCATTTCAAGCTCACCGGTCCCACTGGTGGGTAACTTAGCGCGACTGTGCTTGGTTTTGGCTCATTTGTTTTTAACATTTTTTTTAGCAGCCGGTTCACAAACTTTCTCATTTCAGGCGAGAATAAGTAACGAAGTTAACAGAAACTTGAGTCATATTTGATCAGCACTGCCTAGTTTGAGTTTCATGAGCCTGGTGCATTGTGCTGGACAGGTTCATTTGCATTAAGCTGGGGTCAAGTCATCAAGGTTATGAGGATTGATTGATTTTATTTGATAAATTATGTATGCAAAAGTGCATACAGCACTAAAATTCATCAGGATATCGCAGCAAAGTCAGATGACTTATTTCCATTGTGGTCCATGAAGTTTATGGCTAGGAGGCAGGCAGGAATAGGAAACGATATGTAAATGCGACATATTTCTCGTTTTTTACACCGATACACCCAAAATAAAATACTTAAATATTATTCAGTTATAAAGTTAATAATAAATAAATAAAGCACACGAGTTCAGGAACTCAACCTAGTGGCATAGAACTGGAGGTTTCACTATGATAACTTATTCAGCATCCATTTTTTTCAGTTGTTTTTTAAAACTGGTCACAGTAAGGGCAGATTTAATTTCATTTGGGATATTGTTCCATTGCTTCAGGTTAAATGCACTAGACCTCGTATTCATGCCATGGGAATCCCGAACAAACTGAAAACATCTGGTAGAATAATTTGGACATAAACCATGTAAAATCTTAAAAATCATAACCGTTAAACTTCTGAAGCGTATCTTTTGCTTTTTTAGTTATACCACTACACCAGGTTATGCAGGTGTAGTTTCTTCATCAAGGTGTTTGGATACTCTTGTGAGATACTTTGTCATTGAATGGACCTTCCCAGCGACAGAGTTGGCCATTAATCTCACCGAACAAATACTGGTCCAAGTCACATCCAAGATAAGAAACGGAACACTTTTCCCATAACACCGTGCCATTACAGTTGACAGAAAAGCTGGTTAAGTTCCTTAATTTATGCCTTGTTCGGATTTCCCTAAATGAAAAGATAACTTAAAGTATTATCACATAAGCTTGTTAGTTTTTGGAGCTCTTTACCAAGTGATATTCTAACTGTTCTGCTCACCATGTCTTAGCCATCATGTATCGTGCGGCCAGATCTTGAGCTACGAATACGAATAGAAATGAATAGGAATTGACATCCATCAAGGGAACCTTTGTGTCTGCACCATAAGTGTCTGAAATTTAACAGCACATGATTCCTGTTATAATGGATACTCAGATTGTGGTGGTAATTGGGGAAATGTCAGAAAAAATGAACATGAAAAAATGAACTATAATAAGTATGGTCATATATGGTATGGTAATATGAGATCACTTAAATGTAATTTAAACAATCATTTTTTGTCTTTCCTTTCTTTATTTTTGTTATTTTTTCTGGCAATATCAGCAAGGAGGTCAAATGAAAACACTGAAGATGAATCCTTCAAAAACACTGAAATCGTGGCTCCAAATAGGAATGAAGAGAAATGCAGATCAGGACGAGAATATTTCCACATCTTCACACATTTTTATGTCTTTAAGCTGCTTTAAATTTTTTTTTTTTAATATTCACAGTGGTTTTTATAATGTGATAGGAGTCACTCATAGTAGCCCACAGAGAATTATAACACAGCTGTACTACAGTTCATTTTGACAGCTGAAACTTTATTTTTTGCATTCACTCTCATGGCTCTCGTCGCCACTTTCCACCAGCAGCAGGAAGCCGTGAGAAATCCTGCCCAGCACCAGACGACAGACAGACAAAGTCAGCAACTAGCTGGTGAAAATAGTGGAGAATTATCAGCTGAAGAGACAGATATTTCACTCAGGGAACTAGAACAGAGCTATAAATAGAGTGACTTCTGTGAATGTGAACTCTTTAAAACACTGAAGTCACACAATAACACAAACAAGCTATCTGATCGAAGCAGCGGTAGACCAGCAACTCCCGTGTTCAGCGAGGCTAAATGACCTTTTTTGCCAAAGAACTCTGGTGACTTTGGAGAGGGCGAGATTTGGTTTATATAACTGCAGTTTCCTGTTGGAAAAGGCTGTCCAGTGGCAAGGTAAAGCTGTCTAAAGCTTAAACTGATACTGGTAATTTTAGATGGGCTTTTTTTTTGGGGTGGTTCAAATACATTTTGCTGCAGACTGTCCACAGCAGCACCTTGCTTAGCTTCCTATACTGGTGCTGCTTCTCCAAACTGTGGACGTGCCGACTAAAATCTAATACACTGTTTATGTATAAGTACCTAACACAACTCCAGCTTTCTGTATGTTCCCACTACAATTATTAGTTAAGAACTGGGAGGTTTTTTATGGAATAGGACAGTTTGCCTGGATCACTTCAAAATCAATGCTCATATATTGGATATTGGATATACAGCGGATCTTGGAGGCAAAATATATCAATACAAAATTATGCTAAATTGTGAAATTTGCATATATTGGGTTGCTTTGTTTCCCCTGATGCTGCTGGTTGGTAATTATAATCTAATATGAGGTCACTGGTGTAACAGATACAATTACCCAGGAGGAAACAAATCCTCAGATGACAGGAGCGCAGAATAAGTATAAGGAATATTAAGATGGAAACGCATTTTCTAGGCATTTGTCTATTTTTATTCTCCTGACAGGCTGAAGGACTGATGGAGGAACTTAAAAAGCTGAAGGCCAAAACAACAAACAAGTTTCTTCGAAAACTCAAGGGAGGCGCACAGCTGCCAACACACAGCTGAGCATCTGAAGGGACACACAAAGACACAGTGACACACGTACAGCAGCTCTTTCTGTACACCCACACACGAAAACACACACACACACACACACACACACACACACACACACACATACACAAGCCAAGTATGTCTGGACACCCATTGGGGTCCCCTGTATGTAGGTCATTGTACATGGGGAATATTATTGTGCTACAGCTGTGTCCTTCTCTGCAGCTCTGCGTGCGACACACGCAAAGACGTGCGCACAAATAAAAACATATGAGCGCTCACTCACACACACACATGCACACAAGAAATGCAATGCATGTTCTAATACACACACACACACACACACACAGAACAGAAGAGATAGGAACAGACAGCTCTATTTTTTCTTCGGCTATTGTCAGACGAAGGACTAACTCCACCACCCCCGCTAACACATCGCATCGCTCCGATATTCAACATGACATTTCGTTCAAAAAAAAAAAAAAAAAAGGAAAAAAAAAAAAAAAAAGGAAACAAGAGTTCCACCTTGGAACTGGCTGGTTGCGTTGAGAGCTATCATATTGAATTACATGGACGCGCTGTCAGTGGCTTTCTAGGTATATTGGCTGTAGCTAGCAGGGAGTAAATGTCATAAAGATATAGTGAAATGACTGTGAAAGGACATTGGTGACAAGTTTAAAAGGGGCAGGAGGTGGAGGAAGAGTTTGAGTGGGTGTACTGGCGGGATATTCAGAGACAAACATCCAAATATATTTGGAGTGAGTGTCGCGTTGCCGCCCGGGCTGAGGTTTGACCTTCCTCGATGCAGATGCTCCGGGAGCTGCGCGGTGATTTTGAAAGTCTGCTACAGTCAGAGTGAATCAGGGATTTCACTCTGCAGTCTGATGACAGCTCAACACTCTGGATAAGTAAACGCTGAACAGCAGCAAGATGCACTCCTAAGCCTGTTTTTTCTTTTTTTTTTTTTTTTAGTTTTTTCCTGCGCCATTTCCTGCTGTATTGTGACTTTTTTTTTTTCTCTAAATACATTTACTTAAGTGCAGTGAGTCTCAGAGAGAAAAAAAAGCACTGGAGCCAAATAAAGTTATCCACAAGGGGGATTAAGAACCAATTAAAATAAGGTGTGAAAAGGTCTTGTAAAAAAACAAAGTAAATAAATAAATAAATAAATAAAAGAAGAGGCTATTCTATCAATATCAGTGTACTCAATATCTACAAATTAAATTTGACCAGCTTGTTTAAGATTAAGCAGAAAATTAACTTGGACAAAAAATTGAGCTGGGATTAGTTAGGCTGCAGAGAGACAGTTTCTCACTATGGACGATAATTTCAAGAGTTTGCAAGTGAATCTGAAGATATCAGTGGCTGTGTTTCCATCCAAACCTATCACAAATTTGAACCGAATTCTGAAAAAAATCTGCAAGAGAAACGGAGAATAAATGCTTGTTTCCATCGATTTCAGTAATGCAGTTATTTGGAATAGTAAAGACAATTTTACTGGTGTGTTTAGGACTAAGCAGTCAATTTGCACAGGAGATTAAACTAAATTAACTTGTACAAAAATGTGAGTTTGGATCAGTAAGGTTGCGGAAAAACAGTCTCTCACTATAGGTGATGATTTCAAGAAAAACTGCAAAAGAAAATGCGAGCGAACACTTGTTTCCATCCGTTTCAGTAATGCAGTTAGTTGTAGGCGGCTCGTTAAGATAAACAGAAGGTGGTGCCAGTTCTCTGCAGAAGGAGAGGGCGCTACAAGATGGCGTAATTAAAAGAGCGCTAGTCAAACCCTGAACCTCAACCGGTGAAAAACAATGTAAAAAGCATGATGGAAATATGACATGTCTGTTAGTTTCATGTATTAATATAAGGAAGGTTATGTCAAATCTGTGTGGAGTGATCGGTGATGTGTTGGGAGTGTTACGTCACTGCCTGCCTGAGGTTTGACCTCGCTCAATGCAGATGTTCCAGGAGCTGCGCGGTGGTTCTGAAAGTCTTCTCCAGTCAGAATGAATCAGGGATTTCAGTCTGCAGCCTGCTGACAGCTCAACACTCCGGACATGTAAAGCTGAGCGGCTGCTGCGGGACCCACTTGTAAACCCATTCTTTGACTTTTTCCTGCCCTATTTCCTGCTGTATTATGATTCCAGAAAATATGAAACACTACAAATGAAAGTGACATCAACAGCATTCACACGGCGGGTGGTGATAAAGGGAAAAAAAAAAAAAGTTGCAGCTTGTGATACTTCACACGGCAAAAGGGAACTCGGCGGTGATGTGGCAGTGACTTTCAAAAAATGCAACTTTAGCTTGGATTTGCTGAGAGTTGGACAAAATTTGCACATCAGAAAGGTTTATACAGTGAACGAGGTTCCCGGATTAGAGCTTAGAGACGAGCTTAGTGTCTGCATATCAGTCGCATCCTGGAGAAACAATTCTGTTCTTAATACCACCTTTTATGTTTCTGCATAACTCGAGGACACAGCCCCACTGTTGACAGTGCCTTGTCATGGACATAAACTGTAGCAAAAGTGGATACTCATGTGTTTCTCTTATCTCTCGCTACATATGTGTCATACATAATTTAGCTCTCTGTCTGCTCACGTTCAGCTCTAGTTCAGTTAGATTTTTTTCTGTGGATCAGCTATCCTGTTATTAACCTGCTAATTTGTTTTGATAACTAAATATATAACCGTGAGATAACAGTACTTTCCGCCCAAAAGAGGTGAAAAAAATCCACTTGCCATGATAGCAAAGGCAAAACGGCAGATTTACTACAAAAAAAAAGGTCTATATTTGCCTTTAATTGACACACTGTGCAGCCATCACCACTCCCGGATCAGACGGGCAAACTTGAGTGAGATGAAAAAAGGTGATGGAAACCGAGCCCCTGTAGGAGGAGGGGGCATGCCGGGGGGCAATTTTAACACATAAAAGAAGAGTTCTGGCACGCTCTGAGGTGTAAATGGAGGAAAATAAATATGTTTTCTGCTATGGGTGACTTGCAAAGGGGTTCAAAAACATCTCGACAGTGGCACAGTCCCTGCCAAGCCACACACCCCATTGTGCACGCAGAGAAGCAGCATTATGTTCTAATGCATGATGTTTAGTGCTGAGTGCTGCCAGTCAATAGATAGAAAATGAGTCAGAAACAATTCTGATAATCAATTCATTATTATTATTATTAAAAATGACATATCTCGGGTTTTTGAAGATGTCAGTGTTGGCATTAGGAAATTGAAGAGGGCATTTTCTCCTATTAACTGACACTTTGTAGGCTACACAGTAAATGACAAAATGATGAACAGGTTAATTGAGAATCTAAAAAAAAACGTTATTTGAAGCTTGAATCATTTGTGTCTTTTGGCCTGTATAAACGTATCGAGTGCTTGTTGTAGCTGCTTAGTCATGGTGCCCTTTCAACTCTCCTTCACTAGACAGGCTGTCAGTGAAACTCCACTGATTCTGTTGCATAACGCTGCGTGACTTTAATGGATTTTTCATGGATGCAACATATGGATAAAAAGTTGTTTTCCAGGTACAGGGGCGCATACTGAGTCGAACAAATATGATCGAATCTTCTGCTTTTCACAACAGCAGATGCAGGTGTGCATCACAAATAAAATATGGTCAAGCAGGGTCCGCATCAAGTGCAGGTGTGACTGATTTGCTCATGTGGGGCTCCACATGCGCATCAGTGACTGTGGGGTCATTATCTTTGCTCACGTTCGCTGCTCCAATTGGAGTGAATAGACTCAGGACCTGCTGCTGGTCTCCTAAAAAGGACATGACAGAGGTGGAACACCTGGCACAGATAGAAGAAGTTACTTAAAGTGGCCGTCTTCTTTCTGAACTGTCTCTGGGTTTACATCCGCAGGGGGTCTCTTTTTCCAAAGAAGTTGATTTCCTTGGTTCAAGGAACCTGCTTCATCTGGTGTGGACGGTATTGATAGAACATGCCTGAAGATGCAGTGCATATATTCTGGTCTTTGTCACGGCATGCTCTACAGCAGTCTCAGAACAATGCTAAATGTGACAGAGTTCGAGATTTAATCAAAGGTGCAGATCTCATGACAATTCTGAGGTGAAATTCACCCCCTGAACTTGGAGGGCAGTCTTTTAAGTGGGGAGACTGTGGAACCAAACTCCATTCAAAAAGCAGATGTTTTATGGTTGGGGCACATTTTTTCACAGCAAAACTTTTAATTGCACCATCACAAAGACTCCCGTCTGATTCACTTTGATCTACAGGTGAAATCGGCACACTTGTCATGTACTCGGTGACATCATTAACTGAACTGTGATGAACTGTTTACCACAAACGTACTGACTGGCCCGACACTACAGTGATTTCACCAGACGGAAGTGATGTATGAGGTTCGTACCACTGAGCAGGATACATAAACACAACCTTCAAAAGTGAAGTCAGCTGTTATTATTATCATTTTTCTCATTTAATTATTGGGAAGGACAACTTCATGTGTTTTAGAGGACGGGTTGGACACGTCCCCTCTGTCCCCGCCATCCCCCTTGCCTGGGATCTGCAGGGAGAGATGTGCTGATGATCGTGGCGTTGTGACAGATTGGCCTGTGGATTTACTGAGGGGTTGGCTCCATTGTATTTTCACACTATTAAATGTCTACACATCAAAGCAGAGGCTGATAAAAATACATGAAAAACGGAGAGACGGCACTGAGGGACTTAAAACTTCTCAAATCTAAAACCAGCAGCACCTGCAGCAAAGAAGTGCTGACGCCTGCACAGCTGTTGCTGTGGATACACTTCAGTGGACAGAAAGGAACATGGTCTTCAATCTGCAGACATGTCTGGAGGTTCACTGTGGTCATGTTGAGTGTATTATGTGAACAAGTGAATGATTTTCCTGTGACTTGCAGCATTTCAAACACATAATAGATTTAGCAGAACACTGACAGCACTGAAATGCTGCAAAATCTAAAAGATCTGTCTTTATATTTTGGTTGTACGTGTCTTATATATAACGCATTTCTCGTGGTTCTGGTTCTTTCGACGAAACTAAATTTCCACCGCAGGCTAGCTGAAGGCCAGTGAAGATCAACATGTTAATTAAGCGTTACATATTTAACAGCAGCCTTGGTGTGCAAGCTCAATGGAGCGTATCCTGCATCTGTCAGAGGAAATTGTTCAGAAAAGATACGAGGGGTTATTCACATAACTCAACAACAAGGTTAGACTGACATTATGGACTGAGATTGTTAGACTGGAATGTTTTCATATTCATAAAAATGAATCACTGGATCAGTGTGAATATACCAAGTAGAACAAGTGGTATTTTTTGTCCTTTTATGAACAGTTTTTTGAATAAATCCTGAAAAGTGACCCAGTTATCTAATGAATAAGAAAGATAAGTCGTAAAAAATGACATTAAGAAAGAAGTCGACCATGAAGGTCTTTGTATTGAGCCGTTTTTTTTTCTTCCAGAAAATCGATTCAGTACGAAATGGGTCAGAAAAGTGCAACATTTTTAGAAAGTCAAAGTCACGACGGATCAAAGCGCCACAGAGATGCAGAGACAGAGGAGGCAGAGTCGTGATCTGTACCGTGACTTTGTGTTGTCCGGTGAGGTTGGGCCATTCGCACAGCAGCTGGCTCTCAGACAGGGTGAGGACGCAGGGAGTTTCTCCAATCAGCACCGTGTAGTTGAGACGACTGTTGCCCGGAGCTGCTGGGATCAGGTTACGACCCTGGACACAGACAACAGAGAGACGTGTGGTGAGGACAGGCATTCAGCACATTTATGCACTCTTTATTTTCATTCAAACATTTCTAGGACATGATGTAATTGCAGGAAATATTGTTATTACATCTTTTATGTAACGAAAAAGTGAGTACAATACCATCAAACACCTTTTCTCGCAAGTGGGTTTCAGCTTCAAAATACTCTGGCTCTGTTTACACCTGGTATTAGCATGCGTCTTGGGTGATCCGATCACAAGAGAACAGCTTGAAGTACAGGTGTAAATGCACCAAAGATGCATTGGGATCACAGTAACACCCAGTTTCTCAGAACACATTCAGAGGTGGTCTGGGCTCTATGTGACCATTTTCTTTTAGCAGTGTGTACGCCATGTGTCCTAGACCACACTGAAGAACCGCCTACTTAACTGACGTCCTTTAAGTACATCATTTGGTCCACTATGATGCAAATTCTCTCTACCCTGCCAGGATAAGTAGTAGATGTTTGTGATTTCACCATTTAACTAGTAACCACAATATCCCCAGATTCCCTTTAAAAAATGCACGATTTTGAGATCTTGATGAGTGAGGAGAAACTTAATAAACTTTGCACAACAGCTGCAGCAATTTTTGTATCCATTAATGCCTGCTTGCAAATTCGGCATGTAATGCAATGGATGAAGTTGTTTCTTTCCTTGTACTAAACATTGTTTTCATTGCGGCACCAATCCTCCGTGTTTAAAGTGCATCTTGCCTGCCAATATTTAACAGCTAAATGTTTGAACACGGTTTCCACTGATTTCACCATTTACACAAAATGTATAGAGGAAGACAACATTTTATTGATGGTAGAAAAAAAAAAGTCAAATTTTACAAATACAGTAAACAGAATGTCCCCAGATCTCTTTAAAATTGGGGAGTTGTTGAGTAAGGAGAAACCTTATGAACTTTGTGAAACTCTGTCTATGACGATTTCTGATTATTTGGACCTTCTTCCAAATTCGACAAATGTTATATGTACATTTAGATATTTTATTATTTGTGTGAAAAACATTGTCTGTTTGTTCCCTTTGTGTCAATGTACATATAGAGCACAGAGCTAGGCAAAATATCAATATTATATTGTATGGTGATGTAGATTTTGGATATTGTTATATAGTGATATGGCATGAATGTTGTCTTTTCCTGGTTTTAAGCCTGCACTAATGGGATGTCATTTTACAACCTTACCAGACTGTTCTAGCTGTTCTATTATTTGTCTTTATCTATGCTAAATATTAATATTGAGGTATTTGTTGAAAGATATTGTGATATTTCATTCGCTCCATACTGCACAGCCCTAATATAGCAGGAAGTGAGATCCACTCTAAAGTGGCCCCTTGAGATGCACGTGGAGACACCCTGGACCAGGTGTGAAGTGACTTACTTGGAGCACTTGTGATTGGATCACCCAAGACGCATGTTAATGCCAGGTGTGAACAGGCTCAGATAATATGGTTCTCTGATGAAAATCACACTTCATTTTTGTAAACAAATGTGGAGAAATGAGTCACTTACATTACAATTGCTCATTTAGAAACTCTCTTAAAGACTGGAAATGCTGTGTATTTTCCTCACTGTCAAGAAACCCCACTGGGGTCAAAAGTACATAGTTTTTTAAAAGGCTCAGTAACGTCTTAAAACAGCTGGACACTTTAGTGTTTCGCAAACCCTACTCAGAAATGAGTAAAAAGTGCATTTGTTTGGGCTTTTTTTTCCCAGCACACGCTTGGAGCTCTTGTTTATGACAGCAGGAATAAGAATGCCCATGTTCATCATAATGACGGAACATGTCACCCAGTGCAACATTGTGGCTCATTGATGTGATTTTAATAGTTTCTGGACAACAATGGAGCTCTGTGACATACAGGAAGAAGATGTATCAGACTTTGGCAACAATACCTGCTAATAAGACCAAATCATTGCTGTTTTGTGCTTTCCATGGGGTTTTTGTTGACAGTGAAATAAGTATATAAGATCATCTCAATTTCACAACATACCCTGTATACACACACATCAAGACAGTATGTTTTACTCTATTTTAAATAATATACAATAAATATGAAATATAAATAACAGAAAATCTAAAATAGGCCTAATAATAAAAAACAACAATAGGTTTAATAATAGGCAATATAACCTGGGATCTGAATGTAATAAACCAATAAAATTGTTTGTGGAAAGGAAAGAGATTGTAGAAATAAGTAATGATTGTTAAAACTCTTACCATAAAATAAATGCAGGCTATAACAGAAATGAATAAATAATTATTTTTATAATTTGAAAACCACTGATTTAAAGGGAAAGTTCACCCAAAATCTAAAATACAGATTTTTTCCCTGGCCTGTAGTGCAGTTTATCCATCTAGATGGATGAACTAAATTCAAATAGACTTTTTTTTAATTTTTTCTCCCATAAATCATGACCCGGTTACTTAAGATCCACCTTGACCTTGCTGTGAGCATTTTCATGTAGGAACTACTTGCTTTCTATTAGAAAAAAAAAAAGTAGCCCCAGTAGATTCTAAAGTAGTTCCTGCATGAAACTGCTCACAAAAATGTCTGTGGATTATCTTCAGTAACCAGGTCATGATTTCTGGAAAGAGATGCTGGAGTTGAATTTTTCAAATAGATATTTGTTGGTGCTTTGAGCACCACAAGCCGAGTGCCATTTAGTTCCATTATATTGGAGAGAAGACAGACATCTGTACAGCTGATATCTCCAAAACTCGGCAACTCACACCAAACAAATCTAGATGGATAAACAGCACTGCAGGCAAAATGAATATGGTGGTATGAATTGTGGTTTTCTGGGATGGGATATTCACATTTTGTGCCCTATACTGAAATAATTCTGATAAATAAAGCCAAAAACCGGATGAAAAGAAATAAGACAGGAGGACGGAAAGGAGGAAGAGGGAGGGAGAAAATTCATACTGTAGACTAACACTGTTTTGATTCCACACATAAAGTCTGTGCCGCAGGTGTGTAAATTTGAACATTTGTCAATTTCAGTCCTACTTTTTCATTTCAATATCAAGTCCACTCATTCCAATTTGACACACACTTTGCTTGTGATGGAAGGAGGGCTGTTAGGGCACAGGGTAACATCAGGAAAACAAAAAGCAACAGGAGGAAAAGATGAATACAAAGAAAACAAGACAGATAGGAAATGTGGCAGGGACACATCAGGAGAGCGGGTTGCAGAGAGCAGAGAGAGTGGAGAAAAGATTACGAGAGGGGTGGGAAAAGATGAAAGGGATACACTCTAAAGTGAGAAAGAAAAAAAAAAGAGGGATTGAGTCGAAAACAGTGCCGGCGAGATAGACAGAGCGGAGGGAGAGAGGGAGAGGAGATAGCTGCCGCGTCTCCCGCTGGCTTAGCAGTGGGACGCAGAGACAGACTCCGTTTTCCAATCCCATCGTCTCTGCAGGCTGCCACCCAGCCCCGCTCTGCAACCCTGTAAACATGCATCCCATTCCATCTCGCGAACGCACACGCACACACAGCCTGCGAGCCACACACACACACACACACATGCAGAGATCAAGCCACACACACGCACTCAAGTCGAAGCCACACGTGGAGCTGTTGCCACACATACACACTCCAGGCAAGAAGCATCATGCGGGGACACGATCTCACAAAACACACACACACACACACAGAGGAAGGCACTCACGAAACACAGAGACCAGATAAATGTTTTTTCTCCCGCTAACACACCTCAGTAGAAACACAGCCGACACTTCAGATGAGAAATTAATTGCGTGGCGAGCGCGGTGCACGCATCTCGGAGAAAAAAAAATGCAACCCCCACATCCCACCCCACCCCGCCAAATTGCATTTTTTTTTGTCCATCTCATCAGCGCTTCCAATGGGTAGGCAGCTCCACCGACAAGCCAAGCAGGAGATTTGGCAATTACTGAGAGGCTCTTTGCTAATAAATTATCATTTAAGAAATAAATTACGATGGTTACGCTGCTTTCAGTCTCTTCATGGAAATAAACAGCGTAGCACGCTCTCTCTGTGATAACATAAGAGATAGTCAAGGCGAATTCTGGCAGAAGATAAAAGCACCGAACACTGGATTCAATGCAAATCCAACACGTCAATGTGACACTGATCTAAAAGAAAAGAATATTAGATCATCCCTTTATGGTGCAAAGTGCATTCTCTCATGAAAGATGAAGTAAAACCATTTGTCAAACCAATCAAACCAGACACTAACAGCAGTCAGTGTCAGACAACCTTATCATACTTTAGCCCTTACCTACTATTTCTATTATATATATTTAAATATAATATAATATAATTGAAGTGAGCTGTTTTCCCCTGTCCTGAAAGCAATCAATCAAAAATTCACACTGGAGTTGGAGTTCAGTAACTGCCTGTCTCACTGCCTGCCAAAAACCCCATTAACATATTGCTCAATTTAACCATTCTAAACTTCTATGCCTTCAAAAAGATCATTAATGATTTCTTACAACTCATAAACAGACACTAACTCATTTTGCGAAGATTAGGCAAGAATTTTAACTCTGGTAAACATGAAACAAACAAAACGTTTTTCATGGGAATAGAAATGTCAAAGGAGAATATGCTAGCTGTAGCATTGTTGTTGTTGGAGAAGCCAGTATTTCAATTCAGCATGTTCCCTTAATCTCTGTGGACATATGCTCATTTTATGATTTAGTGCAGTAAATATATTACATATTTTTACTTTAAAACTAGCAAAGTTGTACAGTCGAAAAGTGGGGATCCAAAAATACGTGTTTGTTCCCCCAAATCTCATCGTGTGTGTGCAGCCGCTCCATTCGCTGCATTGCTCATGTTTACCTTCTTAAGTTATTTCCAGTCACTGATCCGCTGGCTGTTTCAGTTACTTTGTCATCAGTAATGGCAGATATATATTCCCTCCGAAACAGCCACTCTAATTCCTCTCCAATCACTCTTTGACTAAACATTTCAGGTGAGCTGCGTGAGATAACACTCCGACACATACACACAACTCAGAAATTGCCAATTAATTTCATATACTTATGTCCAATCACCGTTAATGAAAATGAAAACCAATATAATCCAAGTCTCCTGGACCGTGGGCCGGTGTGCTTCCACACTGGCCCTTCCAGCACTAGAAATTAATTACACAAATTGAAAGGACTGTTATTTAAGAGGGCTCGAGGCTGCAGAGGAGGATGGCAGTCAGAGAAGTTGCTGTTAGTTACTGAAGGACAGATATTGGCCTTGGAAGGTGTGGATGTTTGCTTTCAGCTTTCAATTATGAATTTGTGAGATTTTTTTTTCTCCCTCCCTGCGAGACCTTGAAAACACATTTGCGAGCTTTTTTTTTTCTTTCTTGTGTGAAAAAAACAGATGTCGGTGAATGTGTGTGTCAGTGTATGTAGGCTTTGCCATTATTAATACAAGATAGGTTCAATATGTTTGAGACTCTCATAGTCAACCTGAAAGTAGAGAAACCTTGGGAGAAAAACATCTACAACTAGCTGAGACCTAGGTTCAGATAAAATATTTACCATGTGTGTACAAGTGTACACACTGAATTTTAACACACTGTTTTTGTATGGCTGCTCAACATCAATATTCTGTTAAAAATCAATGATGGTTTAAAAAATCCACCAAAACACAGTAGTCTATAGTATCTAGTACAGTATCTTAACAATATTATTGTTGGTTAAATCTATCTTTGGCTCTGTTTGCAGTAAAAGAGCAACATCTTCTTCCACTTCTGCACTGCAAAGCAATCTTCCTTTACATAGAGGAAGAGACCATCAGCTAAAGATGCAAACATTAGTCTGCTAACTAGCTTACTACATCCAGAAGTAACCAACGTGACTTCCAGAGCAAAAGAGCACAACATTAGCTTGCGGGACAACAGGTTATGTGTAGAAAAAAAAACAAAAAAAACAGAGACAGGGTTTTCAACAAACTTGCAACAACAAACGTTAGAGTAACTAGCTAGCCACAGCTGATAAAATCTGCCAGTGACAGTCGTAATGAGGGATGTTCTTAGCGACTACTTTCCCCATCAATTAAACGCAAAATTTAATTTAGACTTAGATAAACACACAGAAAGCAGTTAAAATTTTGTACAGTTTATCAACTGATAATGTTAAACACTGTCCGGAAAAATACTGTGTGTATTAAAAGCCATTTGAAGCTGTTAATCACAGTCTACAATCGCCAAATCGTATTTTACATGCCGCTGAAATGCATGCCACTTTGTGCGATAAAAACATTAAACCTTAACCTACAACATGACAACTGACCAAATGCTTCATCTTTTCAGACTGAAAAGGATCACGGCAGGTCAACGACTCAGAGCTGACATGGCTAACGTTAGCAGTGCTAGCAGCAGCAGCTGCAGCAGCAGCTGCTCTCCTTGCGGGTTAGTGTCCGTATCTGTGCTGAATGTGGTCACATGTTGGTCCAGTCGAGTGATTATATACCAGTTTATTCTGTCACAGTCTACATTCAGTGTTATTTCCATTTTCTAGATTAAAACACAGTTCAATCATGTAGTCAACTAATCGTGCACATCCCGCGTTGTAAATTCAGCAAACAAAATCGGCGGTCGCTGATTGGGTTGACTTTTAAATGGTAAATTGAATTTTAAATGGTAATCTGCCACCTTTATCATTGTGAACTACATCTGTGCCATGCAAGAATAGAAAGTTTAACACATGTAGGACCTGTAATTAAGGGGAAGCTTTGCAAAAGGTCAGTTCAGAGGATTTCCCACCAAATCTGACCTGATGGTTCAATCTAAGTTGTAGGGATGCTCTAAAGCTATAAGAATTAAGCTAAAGAATTATCCTCCACACAGTACATACTGTATCAGCCAACACACTGTAAAGTGTGATAGGAATTTGGTAGCAGATACTAGCAGCTGATTTCATAATGGAAAAATAAAAAGGGAGAAAACTGCTATTTCTAAATTTCTATTTATCCTAATGCATGTACTTTTACATTTGAAGATGTGTTATGGGTAATTATAAATTAACTTGAAATCCAGAGCATTTTTAACAGCAAGTAAATGTGACAATGTTCAACTCTGTGTAGGCGTCAATAGCCTTATTCCCACTGCATCAGCTTTCTAAAGGCTGTGCACTTCAGACTCTTCATCTTCACAGCTGCATTGTAGAACAAGTCCCTGACAAGTTAAAAAAAAAAATGTTTACAAAGCTCCCCAGATAAGTAGTGCTGCTAACCCAAAGCTACAAGGTAAAAGCTCAGATCAGAGCCCTGATGAAATAAACTGAAATGTACAGGCAGGTAGAGAAAAGTCTCTCAAAAACAACACTTGCGTCTCCCTGACTGACCTTGAGGATGAGCGGCGATGTGGGTTTGAGCTCCAGGATTCCGGAGGGACTCAGCGGTTCAAACACGGGGTCGGGGTAGTAGCTGAAGGTCTCGTTGACCACCACCAGGGCGTTCACGTTGTCCATGTAGAACCCGATCTCGTCCGGCCCGGTGCCGGTCTCGGAAAAACCCAGCTCTGAATCCGCCACGGATGGGGCCAGGCACACCATGACTGAGTTGTTATACACCGTACAGTTCTGAGAAGGAAAGAGAGGAAACAAGAAAGAATTTATAGTTTATGATTTTAGTAAATGGGAGAATCTACTATAAATAAATAGGGAAAAAGAAAACTCCTCCTAATCTTATAATCATAATCTAGTTATAGTTCTATTTAAAAGAGTATATATGTATAAATCAGGTAGCCCAGCCTCCTTTTGATATACCGAGGATAATCTGCAGGCTATCATTTTCTTTTTAAAGAGATCTGTTGGGTATAATAACCTATCCTTTTTTGTAAGCCAATGCCCTGTGAAACTGCAATGATGTTAAACCTATTGGAAATGTAAATTGGTTGCAAATTTATGATCAACTGTTAATAACGGGCAATGTGCTGTGTGCCTTTGCTTGTACCTAAGAATATTTTACATCACTGCCTTGGAGAATACATGAATACACAATGTTTTCCCCATGTTTGCTTTAATTTACAGGACGGCTTGGAGAACCATGTACTGCAAATACTGTTGTTTGCTTTTTTGCGTGGTTTAGACGAAAGGTCAGGTTTTTTTTCATGCCATGGACCCCTTAGCTGATTGAGAGTTGAAGCAGGGACCCCCTACTGCATAGATTCAGTTTAATATTTTTGGGTTGGCTCTTACTCATAGCTGCTTCTGTAAGTCTGCAACAACTGTAGCCTGGCTAATGTTAGGTGTGTTCCGCCGGTGGTGTCTGAGGTGGAGCGTGTGTCGGAGAATGCTTGTGAAGTTACAAAAGAGTCTCTGTACGCTTGGGATGTCTATACAACTAATTGGCCAGTATGTTTCAAATATGCAGCTAACCTAGTTGGCCGTTGGCCTCGGGGTCGCAGACCTCCAGTTGAAGAGCCATTTACTACTACCACTAATTTATTTTAAATTGATAATATGAAACTTTACATACAGAAGAAAGTAACTGCTTCAGTAATTTTGAGTAAAGTACAGCTATATATGCAAATAACAGCTCTTTCTCACTCCCAAAGCATCAAATACAGCATCTTGATCAGTGCCTCTTCAAATTCTGATGCTGTAGGCACAATCTTAGCATCATTTCTGGAGCTGTCCCTCTAGCATTATGTTTTAATGTGCCATTGAAGCCAGGTGATCTGGTGCAAAGTGCAAACAAACACAGGACTTTCATTCAGGAGACCAGTGTTAGTGTCCCGTGTGAATCCAAGAGTCCACATTGACACGATCCTGAAGCTACTGAAGTAGTTGTTGTGCCTTTATTTTTGTGGTCTACCCATATGTTGCATGCTTATTGTTGCTAACTTGATCACACAAAACTGGTGCCAGAGGGGTACCTGCAACATTACAGTCTGAAGGGTTGGGCAAAGTCCAGTTTTGCAAAGCTGTACCCACCCGAACCCACAAAGCGAAGAACAAAAACCGAACCGATATCCACAATTATCTCCAAGTTAAATCTGCACCCGCCTGGAACTGCACCCTTGCTCAAATACTCCCACGCAGTCACTGATTTGTCTCGACTGGTGCAGCTCCTGTGCTCTTGCAGCTCTTGATGAGTTTCCATAGTAACGTTGAGCCTAGCTTGCAGCAATAAAAAGCTTTTTGTCACTTTTTACAAGTAGCAAAGTCACTGGCAGCATTATTCTCACAATCTCTGATCACACCAAATTTCTACCAGATGTCCGACTTGGCTTTCGGCACAATTTGATTTTCTCCACCAGCTGTTGCCTTTAAGTGATCAGTTTTAGCTATCGAATAGCCTACATCGCTGTCAGATCAGATAGTGACATCCCATCGTTCGGCAGGATGTGGGGTCACAATAAAATCCTGGCAGCTCCTTAGGCTTGATATTATTGTATTAGAGGATTTAAATGTCAAAAATACTGCACAAACATTTAAATTTCTGATTTCTTCAGTTTATTGCATGTGTTATATTACTGTTCTCACCCGATACCCACCCGCAAATCATTCATTTCTGCTCGTGGATTTAGAAATAAATATAAATAAACTTTTTTGCGGGTAGCGGGACTCTGGAGTCGGACCTCTGACCAAGCTGCCGTATTCGATGAGTTGGGAGTGACAACGTTTTGTACATAAACAAGTCCAGTGAATCTTCTTCATCTCTCTTAACCACAACCTGTGGCAGGACACTAAGACGAAAAAATTGTACATGTCAAATAAGCAAAACAATATGCTTACTGTTTGCATTCCTATTTTATTCTATGACAACTTGACTTGCAAATGTGTTGCTATTCCATCATGGCAAGCCTTGCTCTGAACACATGACGATGTTTATTGTGATGAATTGCTCATCTCAGTTTGGAAATCTCCTCGAGCTGGCTGTCATGCAGTAATGAAATGAATACGAGAGGCTGTCTGGAAGGCTAGAAAAATGTATTGAAGAATGTAAAGCACTACAGTATGCTTTGGAAAAATGCCTGTCAGTTAAGTATTCGTGATGTGTAGTAAATAGACGACATTAAAAAACATCAGCCTGGTCCTTTAAGTGTAAAGTAGCACTTTGATAAAGGGCTGTGTGGGATGCATCGTGCAGGCTGTTTGCCTCAATAAACGACGGCTTTATCTGCAGGTTGAAGTGCCTTAGTACTGTTTGAAGCTGGGTTCTTAACCCTGACAGCTAAAGAGCTTCAACTCACAGTGACAATCACCAAAGTGCTCTGTGAACATTATCTATAGAACTGATGAAACGCTTCAACTCTTCAAATAGCACCTCGGGTTTTGCATTGGATTTTTTTTTTTCTTTCGTCTTCATTCCCCAAAAAACATCCTGTCTCTCTCCCTCTGTCACTCACACTCACACACACACACACACACACACACACACACACACAGCACGCACACATACAGTCTCTCTCATGTTGTCTCTTTCTTTTTGTGACCCAAACACTCATGTGGTGCGGTGACATTTGAAAAGCTGTGTGGCCTGAGGTAGCGTCAGATGTCTGAAGCTGTAGCTGAAGAGAGAGAAGACGTGAGCAACACACAGAGACAGACTGTCTGCCACCTTCAGCAGCACTGCAGAAGTAGTCTTGTGCAGATGTGCATGAATGTGCAGAGGGATTACATCTCAATATATTTATCAGTTAATGGATGTACTGAATGCAGGGAGTACTTTTTAGTGCGACAATGTCAGATAGACATTGTCGGACAATTTTGATAAAATGTCTAACTTCAAAAATATAAAAAATTTTATGCTTTGCTCTCTGGTTGGTTCAGTAGCACGCAATAGACAGCCTAGCATGTGACTTTACAAATATATTTTATTTGAATGCATGTTTCCCATCTCCCATGTAAAGTACAGTTACACAATAAACCTGTTTGATTCGGAGTGCTGGACAGCGTGGTAAGAGGCAGATTTTAGAAAAGCATCTGTCAAGCAGTGGTTTGACTTTTTTACCACTAGAGCCAATCAAAATGTGGGACATCATCTCAATATGTGGGACGTTGGACAAGGGATAAAAATGCTGCGCAGTCCCACATAAAGTGGGACACCTGGTTACTCTGACTGAATGTGTGTGTAAATCTGAATAGTGTATACTGTAGATAAAACCCGATCGAAATATTGGTCGACCGATATCATTGGCCCAATATTGGCCTATCACAGTTTTTGTTGGTTCACCGTAAAAACCGAAAGGAAATATTTTAAGGCAATTTACTTCAGTAGCTTTTTGAGTTTTGAGCCCAACTTAAGTTTTGACAAAGTTTTTAAAATGTTTAGATCTTTTAAGAACTTTTAGAAACCCCCAAAATTTGTATTTCAAAAATGAGTTGAGCAAACTCATTGAAGTGAACGTGAACGGTTTATTTAAATCCACTGAATTTTCAAGCACCCAAATAATGCCAAATCAGGTTTACAGCTCAGTGTGAACAATTTATGAAATACAAATTTTGGGGGGTTCTAAAACTAAAACTAAAATTGTCAGCAAAACTAGTTTATTTCAAAAGATTTTCAAAAATCTAGTGACAGCAGTTACCTTGAAATTCTGAATCCTTTTTTTGTAACAGCATGTTTTCTGATATGAGCTTATGAAAACTTTCATTTATTTATTTTTACAGAACATAAGTTTTATACATGCATAGATTTGTCTTTATTATTTACACTTTATTATATATAGTTTATAATTGTCCAAATGTATATTATATTCTGTTTATACAATATCAGCCAGTATGTTAATATCAGAATTTTTTAATTCCCTAATATTGGTATCAGCATCTGTCCCAAAAATCCAGTATCGGTCAGGCCATAGTATATTCTGTATACCAGGACGTCTTTGTGAATTTATATTTGTGTATCTGAGGTTGTGTATGCTGCTGTGTGTGCCTGCACTGGCTGCCTGCTGAATGTGAACATGTGTGTTAGGCTGCATGCTTGTGCTGTCTGTGTTTATGCGTGTGTTTATGCGGTGTGTGCATCATTCACATCAGTACTCACGTGAAAGGATTCCGCCTGCCCGTACTTGGCCCTGATCTTTGGTTCGCGGATGGTTGCGAGGTTGGTCCCGCTCACTGTCAGCAGAGTCCCACCGCTGCAGGGACACAGAGGAAGACAGAGTGAGAAGCAGAAGAAGGAGAAGAAGAAATGCCTCATTGGTCGCAGCAAAATATATGTGTAAAGTAGACATTACATTATTTTTCTGTTTTGCCAAAGCAGCAGTATGGCAGAAAACAATATCTAATTACAACATTAAAATTAGGGATGATTAAGGAAGAAACACACATACTTTATTATGCTCAAAATAAGACTTACTGCAAATAATATGCTGAGACAAGTCACAACTTGCTGCCAGCGTGATATTTGAGTTTGAGTGAGTGACGTGCTACATCTATGTGATACAAAGGAGTGATAGAGCGGTGGGTCAGGGTGGATGAGGTCCATCCAAGTGCAGGACTTTGATAGCAGACACTGGTTTTCACATCCTGAGGTGCATATTCTGCTTGTGACTAAGTTTAGGCAACAAACCACTTTGGTCAAGATTAGGGAAAGAGTGCAGTTTCACTTGAAAATATTCATCAACACATCGTGCATCAAGTTGCTGACAACATTTTCTTAAAGTTCCCATGAAGTCAAAAGCAATGTTTGTTTTTTTATTACATATACTTTGCACTATATATCACCAATATGCCAGTATCTGGTCCAAGAAAGAGAAAATGTTATTTTGTAGGTGTTCCCAGTGGTCCTATAGTATTTCGTCAGAAAATATTAAAAATTGCTGATGACTCATCCTGCACTTGGAGGGATATACTAAATTTTCACCCAGTGACACACTTTCTCGCTTTCTTTCTAATGAAGCCAGAGTGGAGTGTTTCTGGGAGACAGGCCTCTGTGTACAAAAACACAACTTTTTTTTCACTGATCTGGGTGAAACTGCATCATATTTCATGGGGAAAATATTGTCTGTTTTTTGCATTTGATTTCCTCTGGCTGTTCAGGTTCAACACTGGGTGATTTAACCACAAAGTTTCCTGATCGACAGATAGATTCAGCAGTTCACTTGTTGCTAACTGTAACCGTTAGCTGCTGCTAGCGCAACAGAATCAGGCTCAGCATCCTCCCAGTAAAAAAAGGCAGAATGGGACTGAACACACCCTACAAGATTGACAGAGGTCATTTATGGAGTTTGCTGATGGAAAGATAGCATTACTTGTTGCTAAAGTAGCTAACACTAACATCCATTAGCTCAGTTGGCCATGAATCAGTCCCGGAGTGCTGGGAGTCAAAACCCAGTAAGAAAACCATCTCGATACTGTAACCTAGTCCCTGCAGTAAAACTGGCTTCTGATTGTCTCGGAGTTAGGCCATGTTTACTGAGAGCTCTAATCATATGTATATATATATGGTTCCTTATCAGACATTCTTCCAGATATTTTGGTGAAAACCAGGAAATACATTGGCATGGAACAGTTTATGGACTTTTGCAACACAGGCACAGGTATATTTCCAAATTATGTTGAAAGAAAATGCAAATTAGTGAGGGCAGGGTTGCTTAAAATGAAAAAGATGAATGAATACTGGTATTTGCAGTTCAACAAAAACAGTGTATCTAAAACTGTGTAGTTCAGCACTCCATATGTGCACCTATTATTAAAAAAAGTTTAGAACAGAATAGCCTGCCCACTTTGCAGGGGAGAAAGAAAAAGAACTTTAACTCTAGATGTATGGTGGAGTGCCCTCGGCATCAGGTAGGGCTTAGAGATGAACCCTTCATAATGGAGTTTACAGAGAGAAAGCAGAGAATGAGAACACGAGGGAGCATATGTGAGAGTGAAAGTCAAAGAGAAAAAAGAGAAAGAGAGTAAGAGGCTGAGTGAGAAATTGAACGAGGGGGGAAAGATCCACAGAGATACTCTACATACTTAATCACAACTCTATACACAGTAAATATGTGTTTGCCTTGAGTCAGTGAAGGTCACTGGACTGAATCCAATAAATAATGATACCAGAACTTGGCTGAAGCCCCAACCTTCATTTTGTTGGTGAGCAGTGTGTGACGGCAGGCTCGCAACCTCTTGGTGTAGAAACGTCTACTTGGTTGGATCAATTCTTGAAAGATTTCGCTCTTTCCTCCATGACTGCAAATGTTTGTGGATTTGAGACAACGGCTGATTGGTTTGCATGTTCTAACAGTCAATTTGGCGAGTGTTTTTTGGAGTTTGTGATGCAATTTGAAGTACCCTTCATTGGTTCCCCAAGTTGATCTGACCCAAAATGATTGGTGGACGTGTTTCCTTTGATGACCACCCACTATGCAAGATTACTAGTGCTGAGAAAGGATCAAGAACCACATGGGGAAAAATAAAATCTGAATCACAGGAAGACTCTTGCCACTTCTAAAGACAATGGAGTTCATCTGTCCTTTTCACTGCTACACTTAAACTGGATTTATGAGATTGTACTTTCTTGATGCCTGCCTTGTTTTACAGTGGCAGTTCCAACCTTTGAGTACTCTACTCTGTTTTCTGCAAGCAGATCACTGCCTTTCACTGCTGCCTAGGCTATCTGTGCCTCTGACAAATATAGTTTAAGATTCCCTATCGTGCGGCATTCTGCAGGTTTCTCACCGCCTGGAGGGGGATATACTGTAGTCTTTCACACCGGTGTCTGAAATAAAAGGCAGAGATAAACCCTTGTATCTTTAGAAAGTCATACACAGTGTGGGGCTCCCTTACTGCATACTGGACACCAAAGCATTTCTGAAAACGCAATGGGCATTCAATGGGTATTTTGGGCCTTGGTGAAGTTTGTAGTTCAAACACCCACGGCCAACACCCACGGTTCTGATAGTTCACTTCACAAAAGAATATCATCTCTCCGCAGACATCTTGCGGGCTGGATGTGTAGTGTAATGCACCTAATCCTCTGTTCAAATATCCCTGCGCTACACCTTAAAGACAAGTGTTTTTAAGATTTACTCCCTTTGTTGCTCGGGTATCGTCAGTGGTAACAGCTCTCTGCAGGGGGATACTTTCGAGGTAGGGAATGGCCCATTGTCGCTACCGTGGCAATTTAACTGCGAAAGTCTCTTTCCTGCAGGCTGACTTGCCACTTGTCTCCTACTGCATTTCTCTTTTTGCCGGTTTTGAATATTGCAGATCTTATCCCCAAAGCATCATTTCAAACATTTGAAAAACCAACATCTTGGTGTATCTTCGCCGGCAATCTTTGCCGACCTGCGTTCTGTGGAGTCTCCAAAATATCGATGGGAGCTGGCCCTATAAAATGCCACTGCTGTCCCTGTTCTTTATCCCTTTATCCCCGTTCCTTATCAGACATTCTTCCAGGATTTATAATAACTTGGGTGGCTTTGAGTAATCCTGCAAGTCTAACTGTCTGTACTGCATCCATGTGAAAGTGATGGACCTGTCACACAAAGCATCCCTTGGATTTTCTGCCATTTGGCGCGAACATCAGGAGTATTTTCACCGCTTTTACCTTGTGCTCCACAAGTGGACGAGTGGTGACTCCATCAATTACCCACTGCTTCTAAATTGTAGGGATTTCAATGTGACGGCTTGAGCTGACAACCATTTCTGTCTCTACACCAGCCTAGCTTAAGATAGGGAGAGGTATGTTGTGTTCTATTTCCCTGACAAGGTGGTAGTCTGAGTCCATGCTAAATTGGGGGAAGCTCTACTGCTTCCTGCAAGATCAGATAACTGATCCAGGCAACACGTCTGGTAGTAAAACAGGTAGACACCATGATGATGAAGTCCTGTTATAGCATCATGCCACTCACTGAGGCAAGCGTTTGTCCCTGGCTTGGCTTGCAATTCAGATAATAACCTCTCCAATGTTCCAAGGATAACAAACAAGCAAGCAAGCAAAACTTTATTTATATGACACATTTCATTCCAGGTGAACGCACAATGTGCTGCACAGAGAGTGAGCAATGAGAGTTGAAGCCACAAGACAGTTGCATAAAAAATACTGTTGTTAAAACCAATTGGGAGACAAAATAAAATAAATTAAGACCATCAATCAACTAGTAAAATAGTAAGACAAGAGAATTAAAGCCACTTACAAGGAAGAAAAGATAAGATATAATAAGATAAAATAAAATAATTAACCAACAGTTAACTAGTAAGAATATAAGAGCATGTGAGGTAAAAAGAAATGAGTGTAACTAAACTATGCTAAGCCAAGCTAAGCTATGCTAAAATGAAATAAAACAAAATAAAATAAAATAAAATGTAATTAAACCAGATCAATTTTTAAAAAGTTACGATCATCCAATGAAATTAAATGACGATAGTGTTGTGGCACACCTGACATGATCGGGTAGCATGTTCCAGTGGCTTGGAGCATAAAAGCTAAAGGCAGATTCAATTCAATTTTTGCGGAGAGCCAAGGAACTACCAGGCACCCTGTTCCACATGACCTGAGGGGTCTAACTGGCTCATAACTCACAAGCATATCTGAGAGATATTGAGGTGCCAGACCATGAACGAGCAATAAAATTTTAAAATTTACTGGGAGCCACCGTAATGACCTAAACACAGGTGCTATATGGTCGAAATGAAAAATGAAAACCTCCTCACTTTGGAAATATTTCTCAAATGATAAGAAAACGGTTTTAACTATAGGGCTTATATGGCTCTGGAAAGTGAGGTCAGCGTCCACGATGACGCCAAGATTTCTGACCTGTGTGCTGTTTTTCAGAGTCCACTGTGACAATGTACAGGAGATTTCCCGTCTGTTAGACTTTTCCCCGATAATTGTGATTTCTGTCTTGTCATTGTTTAACTGACAAGCTGACAAAACCACTCCAGTGCCGACCCAGATAGGCTAAATAGGGCACGTCCACTCTGGTAGGTCACGGTGGATTACTTTTGATTTCTCCAAAAGGCGGGCATCTTTTCATTGTCTTGACATTGATGTGACACTTATCCAGAACTGTACAACCACCAACAGCAGTCATATCGTTATACGAAGCAGAGCCTCTTAATATCTTGGGTAGTCCGGCTCACTAATGGCTAAGACATTCACCTCTCACTCTGATCCAGTAAGTTCAGCAAAAGGTAATGATAGGGAGGTAAAGGGAGTAAATGATGAAGGTGTATGCACCATTTCTGACATTGTAGGCAGACAAAAGGATTCAAGTCTGGCTATTCGTCTCAGCTAGAGTATTTTTTTTTTCCCTTTAAGCAGGTTGCCCATTACTGGCTACGAAGAACGGGTACAATTCATCCTCACAGCACCACGTGTATGATTTGATTGTGGGTGTCATGGGTTCATCAAGTCTGATATTTTGACAGCAGACACTGGCGCACAGTAGAGTATTTCTCCTTTTGCTTCTACATTACACACTACTGGCGCTTTCTTTTTCTGATACTGTATTCTTGTCATTTCTGCCACAGCACTGAAATCTCCAAGAGCCACATTCGGCTTAAGCAACTGGAAGAGAGACACTTCAATCACGATGGCTGAGTGCCATGAAACTCTGCCACGATGTGGTAAAATTAATTTTGTACAAACCAAGTCTGTTCTGTTGAGCAGAGTCTAATTAATCTTAAGAAGTTTAAGTTGTAATATTGGGTACTGTAACTTCCATCTAAACTCTAATGATTTTTTTTTTTTTTTTTTAAATCTCCTTCCACTTTGAATGCAAATTAGTTTTCTGATGTGTCACAGCGAGGGAATGTACTCTTGGATTCTTCGTGTATTAGTTTGGACTGTTGCCATGATTTATTTAGCAGATTTCTATATTAATAATAAATATATTAAAAAGCTTAGCCGAAGTTCTTAGAATTGCGAGGACTGCTGCAAAGCACCACATTTATCTGGCACTTTTTAATAAATTGTTGCATGAGAAAAAAAGTGGGAAAAAGTCACCTAGCTTATTGGTTTGCTCTTTATAAGGGAGATGCAGGTGGCTGATTAACAGAGGAGCGATGGAGCGGGGGCCACATTCACATGAACGTAGTTTTAATAAGATGTTTATGCCGTTGCAACAGCTGCATCACGGGACTAGGCAGACTGCACTTACAGCACTTCTTGTCCTCTGCCTCCTTTCCCCTCCTCCCCTCCCCTCTCCTCCTCAGCTTGATGTATATTTGCGCTGAGTCCCTCTGTCCCTGTTGCTCCTCTCTTTGTCTAAGTGAGTCTCTTTAGCTCAGGTACATGCTTCAGGGAACAGACAACAAGACAATCAGGATAAACTCTCAGGGATAGCTGGGGAAATCCAACCACTGTTGTTAGTGTTTCTCTCTGTCTGTCTGCTCTCCCTCCCTCGCCATTTCTGCCCTCTCTTCCTGTTTTACTTTTTTTTTTCTTCTCACCCTCTCTCCAGTCTAATCCTCCTCTCACTGACAGTCAAATATTTGTGAATTTTTTTTTTCTGCAGCAGGGGGAGGCTTAAAAGCCACCCTGTACTATAACTTGACTGCAACACTGCCTCAAGTGACAACAGTTTTCATCATATTAAAAAGCTAGAAATGGCCAAATTCAAACATAAATAACAAATAATAAACAAAGCAAACACGCATTTAAAGATCTGTAACCATAATTATAGCAATAACTTCTATTTCTAATTTCTAAAATCATTTTAACTCAAGCAGACGGTGGAGTCCACACTCAAGAATAATGACAACGCCAGGCGTGAATGATATCACTGGGATGAAGAACTTTTGACGAATGAAACATTGATCATCTGAATTCACAGGGTGTGTCCTACATATTATTCAGAGCTAATAAAATGTCATATTACGCTGAAAATTCTGCATAAAAACATCTCTTTTTAAAATCATTTTACCTCAGATATACTCCTTTTTGACACACCTTTCTTGAGAGCACTGATGAAGATGAAGAGCTGAACAACCCAAAATGAAGGAAGCTATCATAGTCATATCATACCAGAGCTGTGTTCCACCATTGTTTTCATTAAACCTGATTAATGGATTATTAATTGGTCATTAAATTTATTGCAAAGTATTTTGATAATAAATGTAAGTCAAAATGTTCTGATTTCAGCTTCTTAAATGTGAATGTTTGGGGTTTCTTTACTCCTCTCTGACAGTAAACTGAATATTTTTAGCTGGTGAGCATCTGAGGACGTCATCTTGGGTTTTGGGAAACACTGATTGACATTTTACCCCATTTTCTGACATTTAAAAACCAACAACTATTAATTGATTAGTTGAGAAAGTGATCGGCCAATTATTCAGTGAAAATAATAGTAAGTTGCGGCCCTATTTACAGCATTTAAATTAAATAAGCTTTGTGCCATGAGTTTTGTTTATTTGTACTTGGCTGTACACTTCCCATCATGCAGCCAATCAAAATGTGTAGGTCGTCCATTAACGCAGAACCCCAAGAATATCTGGCAGGCCAGATATGGAGCCTGCCTGCCTGCTTGTTGCATGAACACTGATTTACACTTGGCTACTACCCAGTACAACCAATTTTGCAATCATTACCATTAAGTAGCTGCTCTGGAGTAGTAGGTGCCTTGCTTAAGGGCACCTAGGCAGTACTTGCTGAAGAAGTGGAAAGCCCCACACTCATCTGCTTCTCTGCATATACCCAGCCAGTTTGGGAGGACATTTGAATATTTAGAAATTGCTTCTCTAACCTCTGCTGCTGCCCAAATATCTTTCCTCAGTGTCCCAGATGAGCACTCCTCATTGATTTATTTTAAAAGTGCTCTGTCTTCTTTCTAAATGGAATATCATCAGCCAAGCACAATGATAATGCCCCCTCCTCCCTCCACCACACCTCCCTTCCTCTCTTTCATCCACTCTTGCTATCATCACCCAAGCACAATGATAATGCTCTGCAGGCGTGCATGTATTCGCACAAAGTGTCTACCTTTGTGAGTCAGATATGAAGCAATATGATATCACATCTCACTGGTTCACCATACTTTCTACCTGAGCCAACATGCGATACTGTGAGAGAGGGCACTGGCTGAAACGCATCAGCTAAATGAGAACTTCCACTAGCTGGAAGCAACACACACACTTTGTCTAACCACAGTTTGTTCGCTGTTTGGGAGGTGTGTGTGTTGTTTGGTGGTTTTCTCAGCCAGATGGAGGAGGGATCTGGGGCCAAACACCAGGGACTCTGGGAATCAGTGGGGTGTGTGTCTGTGGTTGTGTGCGTGCGCATGTGTCTTGTTTTTATGCGGGATCATCACCCCTGGGTGAGCTTCCTGAAGTAGAACCCCAGTTTAGAGCTCCGCGCACACACACATACACACGAAAACGCCCTCGCAGTGGGTGTGCGGGGCAGTGATTGGGCCTCAGCTGCTGCTTGGCCAGTCCTACCGGGCAAAAGGAACAGGGCGGGATTCATCAACACTCTTTTCTAACAAGCTCTGCATCTATCTGCTACCATCTACTGATGAGTCACCACAGGGAAGGAAGCAACACAGAGGAGGACAGAAAGGAGCAGGAGGGAAGGAGGTAAAATGAGGGGAATCAGGGCAAGATTACTGCTTGTTGAAAGAGCTTGAAATAAATTAAGAGGATGGGGAATTTTAAAAAAAATGCAGGATAACAGAGTGAATATAGAGCAGGAAAGTGTACAAACAGGTGGGTATTAGGATTTGGCTGGCTTTCTGTTTTGCTGGTCCGGTGTAGGAGCTGAAACTGGCTTATATTCAAACTGACTAAACCTTCATTTGAAATTACAAGACAATCTTACAAATCAAAAACTAACAAGAAGTAATATTTACATTTTGGAACATTAAACAGCAAAGTAAGGGCTCATTTATGCTCCCTTTACATGCAAAAATAGATAAGATAAAAATATGTTAAATAATATAACCGTTGCTGCACACATTGTGTCCTGTACGTTGACATGGATGTTAAGCAATTCATTCACTAGAGGGCACCACTCAGAGTCAAAAGTTATCCCAAAGAAGAACATGAGGGGTCAGAAGTTTCTGACAAAAACAAACATGGCAACGCTGGAGGAGCTTGTAATAATATCTTTTCACTAACTAATTGATAAACGTCAATTCCAATACTCGAGGATTTTCAAAACTTCTTTGTTATGTCCTGTGGTCGTGTCCCGCTTGAATTATTGGCTACACTGCTGCACTGCCCCCATGACCATCTGAGGTCCTGCCCTATTTCGTCCCTATCTGCAAGCGTTAAAAAAAAACAAGCAAAATCTAATGCAGAGCATAAATAAGCCTTTAAACTACTCAGTCCAGCACTAACAGGCATGATGGGAAATATGGGCAATTGCTAAAATGAATAACACGGTGTCTTCACTGAAAGCTGCTCACTAGTTTGTGAAATACGAAGCTGGAAATCAACCCATCATCTTTTCAATACATCTCTAATACAACCCTGACAACCACATCACTCATACTTATCACATATGTTCGATAAATTAGTGAGGTAACTAACTAGCTATTTTGTCAGTTCAGTCAGTAATTAGTAGATTATAAGCAGATTAAAAGGTAAGTACAATGGCTCACTTTGATATGATCCCTTTTGCTTTGTTAAAGATATCAAAGTCATGCTGTTAATACAAACTCAATGCTTTCTGTATCCATTTCAAACTAAAAGCCAGCTATTTTTTTAAATAGGCTTTTATTGTGAAAGATTTGCAGAAATGTGTTGTGGAAAACTCATTACTTTGCAACTCCACTCTTATTCATAGGTTCTCATTATATTCAATGCAGGGTCAGCTGAGTCACGTGTGACACCTAGAGGTAAAATTCGGTATGACTGGTCCAGTCCGATCTTTGGTTTAAATCCGTTTGAAAATTTTTATATTGGCCCAACTTTGGAGGGTATCTTAATGCTATAAACTCATTAACCTGCACAGAATTTTAGGTGCTGTCACATCAAAAGAGGTGACTTGTAATAGACAAAAAGATTTTGCAGGAAAGAGCATCCAGCTCTTAGAGATACACTTTGACATCCAAAATTAAAGGAGGGCCAAAATGTGCCAATAATCAGAGGGTATTCAGGATTGCAATTAATACCACAGTAGTGCGAGGGAACTCAAACACATAATATGTGTTTGCCTCAGAGGGATTAACTCTCTGATTAGTCCAAGCAATATTAAAATCACCAAATTTCTAAAAGTTTATGAAAAAAAAGGACTCAGGATACACGGGGCTTCAGAAAAGCCACTGAGGTAAGGGCTTCACTTTTAATCCGAGTCTCCATCATAAAGACAAAATATGTGACTGCCCTCCCTGCCAGTAAATTTACTTTAATGTGAAAGTCTTTGTCTGTGTGTCCTCCCCAGTGACCCTCTTGTCATGTCCAATGCCCGGCAGCGGATGTCTTTATTTATTTAGCTGGGGATATACTGTACAGAACTGTATGACAGTCTGTGGGAAGCTGGGTATCAAACTAAGAGTTGCATTAGTTCAGGCAGAGAACTTTAGTCTGGCACACCATCAGCTGATCAGCATTAGTTTAACATTCAAACAACCAATGGGCTGTATAATCTGACAAGCCCACACTCCTCATCTTCCGATCACCCAGGCCCCTGCTACTGCTGATGATTTCCTCCACTAAAACACGTCTTGCTTGAGAAAGATGAAAAATCTCCAGAGGCGCCTTCAATTTAGCTCTATCCGAACCCGCTGTCAGAGCTCTCATCTTAAATTTAAGTCTGCTTGGACTGCTTCAAGAATGCTTCCTCAAATTTGTCCTGCTGATGCTGTTGTATCGCAAACTGTGGTGTAAACGACAAAGTCCCAGGATAGGAAGTTAGGAATCCCATAGGATGGTACAAACCCTGCCCTAAACTCAAAAAACTACCGCAAACTCAAAAAAAATGGCTGCACCACTGTTGTTAGCTCATTATGACAATGACAATGACAACATGAATACCTAAATATTATGACTGAAAGGCCACTCAAATTGTATGATGATGCTTTATATATTTCGGACTATGTATTAATGGGTAAATATCAACTGCTAAGGGAGGAAAACTTCACAAAACAGCGAGTTTCTTCTACTCCAGACGCAGTTAAAGCCTTCAACTCATCTTTTCTGGGCCATTATAGCAGGCTGGCCAGCCAGTGTCAAGTGAATTGAGACAGCAGCTGTCAAGGATACAGAAGGTCTTGTGTACACTCTAAACACAGATACAGGCATGGCAGGATGAGTGCTGATTGAAGAATCAAGTTTACAGTTCTAGTTGGTTTTTAACTTTTGGAAGACTTTAGGATAGGACAAGCAGTTAGGACATTTTTCTGTGATGAGGCCCCTGGTTATCAAGGTGCGAGCATTTGTGAATCCACCCTGCACTCATTTTAGTTTGGTGCATTAATTGAGTCTCCCGCAAGAACTTTCCAATCCTATTTGGATCCATTTCAGGGACACCAGCCATTTGTTGCTATAACTAATTAAATTTCCTCTCAACCAAATGCTGTTATTTGGTGAGATGGTAAGTCACCCAAACACAAGACACCAGTCTGAAAGCCTGGTTAGGCTCAAAATGAGCATTGGACTGAATACAAGAAATTAATAAAACTAAGGAAACCAGCTAAAGAAATGATAACACAACATAATAGCTTACCTGGCAATGCTCCAGTCAGGTTCAATCCTCAGGACAGTGGGGTCGTCAGTGTAGTTGAACTTGACCTCTGGGTTTCTGAGCTCAGCGTCATCGATGTCCACCAACACCGACGCGCTGCCCGGTGATATTCCAGCGGGTGTGACGCACACTATCTCACGGGCGTTCCTCCTGGATGGACAGACGAAAGAAAAGTTCGAGGAAGGTGATTTCACACCCATGCATAGGGTGGCCAAATATCAAAAAAGCCTTACCACAACCCTTATGGTACACTGTAAAACTACATAAAATCCAAACAACAGTGTCATAAGACGCTGTTCTGAACCGATTTTTCAACATAGTCTCACATAGTTTAATAGTCTTTGTGACATCCAGCATGCCTTTAGACTCCAGCGTTTTTCTCTTTTCAAGGTTAAGTTAGCAAATTTAAATATGTCCAGTTAGACTTTCAAAATAAAGGTCTTGGGTATATTTAGACAGCAAAACTACTTGGAATCTAATAAACAGAGAAATCTCGGCTACAACTACCAGCAAAAATGTAGAGAGAATAAAAGTGAAGTGAATGTTTTTGGGAGAAATAAACAATTTATACTTCAACAGAGCGAACAACAGAGGGAGGCCCTCGACAATATCCCACAAAGAAAGCTGTCTGGCAGAGTGTGATCACTCTAAAAAAAACAGAATTATAATGATAAAGAGGCAATGATTACTTTCTTGTGCCAGGGCATTCCTTAAATACTGAGGTCCAAGCTGAAGCACTGACATATTTAATGACTTGCTCATTGTGCTTGTAATTACCAGTGTCCAGCCTGGGTAGGAAATTAGTCTCATTCTCTTAAAACCATATTGTAACCCGTTAATTTGATTAGATAATTCCACTCGTGCCCATTGCTTTTCAGTTAGCAAGGCGAGACAAGTCCTGCGAAATGAAAACTCTCCTTGCGTGCTGGATCACAGGAATCACAGTTAGTGCATGTTAGTGTCTGTGGCCACATTTATAGCTGGTATGCTGGGTTCACTGGAGGATGACATCTGATCAGCGGGAATTAAAAAGAGTTCCCCTTAGCTAGTTTGTGGATGTTTTATGATCAGGTCTCAATATGCAAATTATGCTGGCCTGGCAGGCATAAAACATGGCACGTCCCCGGTGAAGGGAATGAATGTCATGAATGCACATCACTCATTTTTAAGTCCCTTTTTTTT
>JAJHUR010140495.1:279934-302668 GCA_027495735.1 Lutjanus campechanus | reverse complement strand
TTATAACAGTCTGACTTCTAATATTAAATAAATTGTTACAGTCTTGTCCTTATTAGTAAAAATACAGCAATTGTACTAGTAATTAGTGGACATATGCATATTTCTTATATCAAAAAATGACTCACATACATCAAGTAATATGTGAGTCATGATGGAAGGTTACAATTGACCCTGGTCTCCCCTACTGTAACACCCAGTGGTCTTGCTCATGACTGAGTGTTATGTTGTGTTATGATATTAGTGCAGGTATTGAATAAACAAACTCCTAAAAATACTTTCTTCCTGAACGCGGGGGCAGACTTGAGAGCCCTTCACTTCCTCCTCTTTATTCCTGTTTGATGCTGCTCTACAGTATGCCACACCAGAGACAGCAGATGTGAGGTTCTTACTTGAAAACACCTTTTATGTGGCTGTGAGTTCAGCAGTGAACCCCAGCTGACTTCTCTACTGCCTCACATCCACTTCTCTCCCGTATTTGATCCCACTTTGAAGCATTTCTACAATTATTTTCCTGTTACATGAATGCAGCAGGAGGTAACAGCTCTGGCCTACATACAGCCCCTGATCTCCTCCTCTGGAGACCCCTTAGGGGAATAGTTTACACCACAATGGTTTGAGTGGCAGCTCTAAATATGGTCTCACACTCTGCCTGTCCTCTGCAAACTTCATGTCTCTTTTTCTCCCTCAGCCTGACCCACGCTACTGTATCTCTCCGTCGTCCTCGCTCCTGCTCACATATAAAATAGACATCAAGAGGTGATGATTAGGATGCTGATTACTCATATAGAGCCACGGTGAATTCCCCCGCCTGTCGTCAGGGGTCCACACATCTCTTAACAGCTGTTGTCTGCTCTCACCTCAGCTTCATCCTTGAAGAAAAATGATTAAACGGCGCCAAAGGTTGAAATGAATGAGACGGTGACGACAGCAATGATACTCAAGTCTTAACTATTCTGACGCTGCTGAAAGGAAACAGTCCTTGTGATGATGATTGGAAGAAATGATGATGATGTCGATGATGAAAACGATGAAGATGATGATAGTAGGCTAAAGGAAAGGACGGAGCTACGGATAGCGCGGGTGATCATGAGGAAAGTTAATGCGCTCACATTAATTTTTCAAACAGGTCTTCAGTTTCACGCAGAAGTAAAATTTTAAAAAAGAGTGGTGGCTGAAAAGATGAATACCAAAAGCAGAGTTTATCAGCCAGCTAGATTAGCTGTCAGCTAAGGCTAACACTAAGAGTTTTTAATGTTTCCAGCTAATTTGTTTTAAAACCAGGAAGCCTGTAAAAGGATCTTAGAAGATATAAACACAAGGAACGCATTGTAGACTGGTATTATAGTACAGTATTATTAATAATAGATGTAAGATTTGCAGTGCTATTTCTGCAAACAAATCCAGATATGAGTTGAAAGTTTACTGTAGAAAACAAGCAACACAATGGTTGTATCTAATCTTTGCAAATTTTAAACAGTATGATTCATTTTTAGAAGAGAAAAGGAGGTTGACTTGATCGCCTAACACATTTTTCACATAAAAATAGCCAATATATGCAGGTTTTTTTCCGAACACTGCTAATTTTGTGTCTCCCGCTTGATATCACGAATGCGTCGGAAAGCCAAGACTCAACTCATGTCTGTGGAGGAGGCCAGAGAGAAAGAGGTGTTTGTTCTTTCAGGTATCTGCTTTATTTTACTGCTACATGTTTGCTTTCAGCTTCATGGGGATCTTGTTGCGTTACTACTGACTAACATTTTCTGATTTAAAAAAAAATAAAAAATTTTGTTTTGCAGCTGCATGATGCAAGCCAAGCATGTCATTAATAAAGACACGCCTTCTAGTGGGTAGACTTGGGCACTGGGCTGATGCAGTCAGAGTCAAAGTGTATGGAAAAGGGGCAAAAGAGTAGAAGTTACAGATAAGCCTCCATGGCCTCTGCAGAAAAGGGGCAAAAAAATTACCCATGACTCCAGCGGATTCATTTGACCCGAGAGTGAATGCTGATTGTGCCTTTCCCCACTGAGGAAGAAAGCCAGATGTTCGTGAGTGTTAGTGGGTTTGTCCAGCATAAAAGGGGCTTAACTTAAACCTTGCTGGTGTGTAAACCCCAGGACATGGCTGCTAACGATATTACATCACTTTGGCTCCAAGGACATGGCTATTCTGGTCCGAAACTACAAAATAAGTTATCCAATGACATGTCACTTGCCTTTGGAGAAAATGCTAGATTGCTACTGTACTGTAGGTTGTTAGCTACTTAGCTGGACATGCTAACATATGCATGACATGACAACAGCTCACTAAATGCTTCAACCTTTTTAGACCAATGAGGATCACAGTGTCTGCAGGCAAACGACCCGGAGCTGACGTTAGCAGTGCTAGCAGCAGCAGGTTAATATCCATGTCTGTGCTGAATGTGGTCACATGTTGCTCCAGAGTGATTATATACAAGTTTATTCTGTCACAGTTTACATTCAACATTATTTCCATTCTCTAGATCAAAACACTGCCAAACTGCGCTGGTTTTACCAGCTGCCATTTGTCTGACTTTGCTGATAAAAACATCCGGGGTTGCTTATGATGTACGGCGAGAGGGGCTGCTGTCTGATGGGGCTTTAGATAAATATTTTAACCGACTAGTATTCCTGGAGCCTTCTAGCAAGAGTGGCAATGTTAAATTGTGTAGTCGACTAATTGCGCACATCCCTAATCTTTACAGTCAGCGTTTTGTAGGAACTGAAGGATAATGAATTCAGACCAGCAGAGAGAAAAGACAGATACGAGTGAAAAGAACGATGAGAGCAGTTTTAAAGGCTGATAAGATTAAAAGAAATTAGAGAGAGAACCAGAAAGAAGAAAAGGGCTGTTCATGGAGGAGAGGTAAGTCAGGAGAAGAAAGACAGAGCCAAGGGCACAACTTGTTGGAGAGGATGGTGTCAATCCGATACACACAAGCACACACACATTTTCGGACCTCTTGATCATTTACGGAGTCCTCACCTCTGATGGATTTATCATCATCTTTCTCTTCTGTCGCTTCTCTCTCTGGCACTACTTTTTCTCTTTCGCTCAATTTATGCCCCCTGCTTTTTCTCCCCTTTCAACTCTTTATCCCTTTTCTTTCCTCTCCATCTCCTCCTGACACTTTCCTTTTTGTCTCCTGACACTGATCCTTCTTTTCCCCTCGGGGTCTCTGTCAGGCAGGATTAAGTTTTGAATCTGACCTTGTAGCACTTATTCACACTCTTAACTCTCTCACTGTGTGCCGCGGCCTCATTTGTTCCCGCGCGTGGGCGTGTGTGAGTGAATTTACATTTATTCAGGGCAGCCGGTTCACCAAGCTCCATGGTGAAATATGCATCTGACAACACAAAAAGTCACTAATAAGAATAACAATTATAATAAGCAAGTACATGATTCAAAGAAAGAATAAAGACGAAACAAGAACAAGAAGAAACACAAAGGCAAAAATACACGGGATTAAAGCATGAAATTCCCTTTATACAGCAGAATTTCAAAGAAAAGATTTAAAGGGATTTTGTTAGCATGAGATGTCAAAGTAATAAAACATTTTTAGTGGGATTTTTTTTAAGAATGAGGATCTCAAGCTGCACAGTGCATCATAAAGGCCTAACATACAGTATTTAAAATTTAGTTGGGAACTGTTCATTGCCAAGCCTTAAAGGATAAAGCTGGTATTAATACTAAAGATGGAGATCTTACAAAACAAAACGTCACAAATACTGTATATAATTTCATTAAATGTTAAATAATTCTCTGAAACAGACGGGTACCGTAGATTTTAGTTAGGAAACGGGATTAAATAGTCTGAACATATGTTAGGGACTAGTTTCAGCTGCGGATTAATACATATTTGATGAGTATTTAAAGTCAAACTATGCATGTGTGATTGGATCCAAATAAACTACAGTTCTCATGTTTGTTGTAAGGAGGGAACAGGTCACCCAGTGCAACAGTGTAGCTCATTGACAGTGTTTGGCAAGTTATTTTCAAAATGTAATAGATTACATATTATTAGTTGCTGTCATTTGAAAGTAACAAGTTCCTTTACGGTAATATTGTCTGTGTGGAGTGATGCGTTATGCTACTTTTGTGTTACATCCACAAAAATAAACGCAGAAGTACAACAAGGCATTATAAAATGGGAGAGGGTAATGTAGTTTTATGGTGGTATTTCCATAAATGTCCCTGCAATACAACACTTATGGTAAAAAGATGTCTCGGTCTTTCCTCCTGTCACCTCATGTTCTGCACCTGCATTCATTTACACTTCAAGTCTATTTATTTAACAATCCGTGTGTGAACACAGCAGTGAAGTCCAGTGTAAGGTGGTAAATTACTTTTTGCAGGTATGGTTCTGAGTTTTAAGTATATGGTCAATGGTTTCTTAGTATGTTTTGACTCCTGGTTGAGGACACACAATAAGATTAATGTGATGCTTACAGTTAGTTGCCTTCACAGACGTTAAGTCCAAGAGGTCAGGTAGTTAGGAACGCAAGGGTATTGACCAGGACACTATGGAAGAGTCTTACTTTGCTTTGTCCAATGAGAAAAGCTCGTATCTTCTGTCCCATGCGTTTGTCCTTCATGCATGAACAAACCAGCCACACTGAAACGTCGATTTGTTGGTCTGACTGTGTTCAGCTCTTCACCTCTCGGTCCTGTGAACTCACACCCAATAAAAAAGGCACTGGGTAATGGCCCACATTTCCCATGAGGCCTAATCTGCACTTAGTTGTTTGTTAAGTTTGCTGTTTTATGTTCCTGCATGCAAATGTTACTTTGTGTCTGTGACGTCTCTGTTCAGAACATGGTGGTTTATTTTGTTAACAGACTTTTCCTAAGTCCCACCCCTTTTTGCTGTATGCTCTAATGGCAGTTTAGCCAATGCGGTGCCTCTGTCAACTTTTTCCTTACTGTAGAGACGACATATGTTAGCAAAGTTATAGCTAGCTAGCTATCCAACAACTAGTGTATATTAGCTAGCTAGTTAGCTAGCGCTTTTCCCCAACATTGGCTAACTTCAGAGGTAAATATATGTTGCTTTCACAGTTCCCCCTGCAGCAGCATCTTTTAACCATCTTCAAAAAATGTTTTTTCAACATAGACAAGCCTAGCACATAGCATAATCAATATATAGGGGAAAAAAAGAAAGGAGAAAGTTGATCGAGGTATCAAGCTAACTCAACTGTGGGCGAGAGGCCAGAGTCTGTGACTCTGCCCCCTCAAAGTTCATCAAAGTTAAACTCAATATCAATAAAGGATGCAAATTCACAAATAAGTCCCTTTAATTCAGGTATGTGTGTCCAGGCCCTCATTGGAGCATGGATGGAAAAGGGGTGGGACTTAAGAAGGTTCAATTGTCATTCATAGATTCATAAATTTAACTAGTAATGAGGCGGCTGTTACATTTCTTGACACCAGCTACTGTACTTAAAGGGCCTCCTTCTTCTAAAATAAAGTCAGTGCCCTTGGCAACACATTATGTGATGTAGTAATGTAATAATATTAAAGAAACCCTACTAGCAATGCGGTACAATCACAAGCCTTATCCTTCAGATATTCAAAGTAATAAAATTAATACTTAAACTCGAATGCAACCAGAAAAGAGGAGCAAAACTTAATGTAATGTGCCCTGGTCCCTTGGAATTAGTTAAAAGCCTAACAGCAGCATTTTAGATTTGGGGAAGATAGAGGCTTGTCTCTGGTGGAGCTCTGAATGAAAGAAAAAGAAGCATAGTTGACTTTCTCAGTTTGGCTGCAACCCTGAGTTGGATAAAAAAATGAAATTCACTCGAGAAAACACAGTAGAAAGAAGGAAGAAAGGATGGAAAGAAGGGAGAATGTACAAATGGCATCAATAGAGACCCTGATTGCCGCGTTGCTCTTATGCGTTTAACTGCCACGCTCCAGCAGGCTGTTTCCTCTCGGGCTCCGGTGCCTACACAAGCCTCATTACAATCACATCTCTTTGATTACTTTCTTGTCACACTGTTGTTTTATTGCAGCAGCGTGTGCATGTGTGTGTGTGTGTACCTGTCACTGTTAGCACGTGTCAGCGGGTTTGTGCAAAGCGTGTGTGTGTGTACGAGCTCCCTCCCACTCAGCTGCTTTTTACAGTATGACTCATAGCTACAAACACACGCGCATGCACACACATGCACATACACACCAGAGTATTTTAGGACACTGTATTGTAGCAGCAGACGGAAGCAGGGGAGCAGAACTCTTTTAGACTTCTAGCATTTGTCATTCTCTGTCTCCGAGAATGGAGTCACAGTGAGGCAAATGTAAAAGGCAGACGCGGCCACAGGCCTTTGTGTTTGTATATAAGCCAGTAGTTATCCATGCCCGGGCTAATTGCTCTGTGTCTTTCAGAGCGGCTGCCCACAGGCTTCTGCTGCTGCTGCCTGTCGTACAGTTTCATATTCATACGCGCCGCTGACATTCTATTTTATTGCCAGAGGGATTCATAAAACGTACCCGACTTTAACCTCGTTAAAACGTACTGTAATTCAACATTTGCCGTGCAGGGAGCTGAGCCTGGCATCTATAAGAGGTCCTGACTGATGGTTTAATGAATGGAAGGTTTATAATGCTACCTAACATTAAGGTTAATGATACTGCATTGTGCTATTGGCAAAGGTAATGATGACTCATGTAGCTGTAACTGACGAACATAGTGTCAGTAACCAAGTATGGTATTGCTTTTATTGTTATTTTATTGATTATTGTTCCTCATTGTTATTAGTAAAATGTACCACAAGAAAATTTAGGATGGAGCTAAGAATTATTTAATTTGTGCCAGTGAGGTAACCCATTCTTTCAATCACAACTGACCCTTCCTAAGTCCCCCCTTTCTGCTCTTTGGGAATGGAAATGTGACAGCACTGACACCAATCCTATTACTCTTGGAGGATACCCACCGTGACCTGTACACTATTAGAACTCATCTAGCTGGGTAGCCTCAACCCGTTCAACTGGCTGTAATGCGGTTTAACTTCAATTTCAACATGGTCGATATACAGAAAGAAATTCTTTCCCAACATGGAGACTAATGATTTAACCTATCAATCATCCAAGATTATTAAGAGATATTGAATGGTTTGAATACCAGCTGAAGAAGGGGATAATGTTTGCACAAGGTGTTACTGACTTTGCACAACTTTATGGTGTATTTAACGCTACCTTTGCTACCTACTTTACCAATAGTCAGGACAAAAAAATTAGCACTGGAACAAATAAATATGTTAAAACAAGCAAGTGGCTGGTCACTCGCCAGCCAAAAAAAACAAATGTATTCCCATGTGTCTCTCCAGTTCTATAACATGTCTGGTTATTCCAGACTATGTCTCCTAATTAGTAAGGATCAATATCATCAACTAACTTTAATTTTGTAAAATATCACCTTTTTGTTTTATTTGTCTTTAGTACATGCTTCCTGCATTTCTGATGACAAATGATTGACAGATGACAAATCACCTGGTGACTATGACTGATAATGACAAATATGTACACCTCCAAAGATGGCTGAGCCGCCTCAGGATGTTCCGCAGTTCCCGTTCTCTAAAACAGTTAAGCAAATTTGGAACCTCAGTCAACTTTTTCCTGTCCTTTTTCTTGTACGCATGGGCAAAACTTTTGCACAACAACTTTGCAGTCAACAATACAAAGCAAAAAGATTCTTAAACACTGTCGTTTGCACTTTCAATCCAAGATTTTATTAACAATGTTAAATTAATAGTTAAATTAAGTTGATGAAGGTCATCACACTGAAACATTATTGATAAAATCTTGGAATGCAAATGCAGAAGACTTCTGTACTGTTGTGCTTTTTCCTGTACAAATTTTCTTCTTACTCCCAGGAAAGTTGTGAGCTGCCTTAGTATGGCATGGATTGGCTAGTACCCTTTGCTTTCTTGGGTTTGGGTCATCTGGGTTTGGTGGTTTAGGTATAAGGAGTGACATTGGGTAGGATTAGGGTAAGAATATCAGGGTAAGGATAGCGCACTTGCTAGCAAGTGAGTGTGCGCTACATGTACAAAGGTTGAGGCCCTAGCAGCGTCTCTCAATCCGCGGCTATCCTGTCAATAAAAGTGCCCCCACAAAGTCTTAAAAGCAAACAAAAAAAGAAAAGCAAGGGAAGCCAATCAGGGGCAGAGCAGACTGGGCCATGCCTTTGCCATCCTGTGAAAAAAAATCTTTTCCTTTCCTGTTACCTGTACTTAGATACACTATGAGCTAGGTTTGTCTACGCTGAAAAGAAAATCAAATTTTGAAGATCATCAAAAGATGTTACTGGAGGACCTGTAAAATAGATCTATTTATAGTCACATCTTAAGTTAGCTAATGTTTGCAAAATACTCACCAACTAACTAGCTAACAATTGCAGATAGAGCTAGAGGTAGATAGCTTGTGGTTTGCTAACATTAGCTATCAGATGCGACTAGCTAGCTAACAATATGTTGCTTTTACTGAGGTACCAAGGTTTCTCGACTGTTATTGGAGCACAGAGCAAAAAGGGGCGGGTCTTTTACTGTAACGGTGCAAATTACAAAAGTGATAGCTATTTATTTAAGGTATTCCAGCCATTTATTATTGTTTTTCTAAGTTTCAGGAGTTTAGTTTTTGTTTTCCACGTGCTTGCATTGGTTTCCTCCAGGTACTCTGGTTTCCTGCCACAGTCCAAAGACATGCAGCTTAGGTTAATTGTGTGAATGTGAGTGTGAATTTTTGTCTGGAATCCTGCCCAGGGTGTACCCTGCCTCTTGCCCAGAGTCAGCTGGTGCATGCAGGGTAGGTGCTGTAAATAATGGATGGATTTCCAAGTTGGGGACCTCACAAGAGACAGATTAAAAGACAGAATGGGGGCGACCCTGTGACTCAGGGGTAGAGACAGAGAGAATTTGAGTCCAGCAGCGAACCATTGTTGCATTTCTCTCCCCACTGTTTCCTGTCATCTCTCTACTGTCTATAACAAAGGCACAGAAATGCCCCAAATACTACGACTACTACTACTTTTTATTTGATCCTTCCTGTGTTGTAAACACAAATGTCTTTCAAACTCCACACCCACAGCTTATATTACAGGCCTTTTGTTATGAAAGTTGTCTCTGAGCCCAAGCTGAGATCATCCTGATTATATCATTAGAGGTTATTTTCTTAACAAAGCTCCTCCAGATCCACAGAAGACAGTGTTACACAACTGTTATTTACAAAGACTAGTACTCCCCATGACTACCAAACTGACATTTATGTGTGAGAGTTTAGGACTTTCCCTGTAAGTAATAATACCCAAGATACTGGCGCTGAAAATGTGTGGTAGAGATACTGAAACGTCATTCTGAAACTTCTTAGTTTAAAGGAGAAATATGTAACACCGTTGCATCCAAAAAAAATGGTTACTGCAGTCTAAATTAAAAGTATTGGAGTGAGTTGTTTCCCGCAGCCTCCTCCTCCCCAGACTCGAAGTTCTGCAAGTTGCAGGGACACCAGTGTTGCTTGTTCTGGTGGAACATTTTTTGGTGGAGAGTAGGTGGCATTAAAATGCTAAATCCCAGTTAAAGAAAAGCTAGCTTGTTTACTTTAGTACCAGTTGCTAAACTGGCTATTTTCAGCATGTAGGTTGCTAGCTCATAGGTTGTTGTTGCTTCCTGTAAGGACAAGGACTTCGAAAAAGGAGAATGAATATATGGCGTATGTCACCTGAAACCAGGCACCCAATGGCAGGTGTATACCCACAGTCTACATCCGGTGAGTCAGACTACAGGGACATTGACCTCCAAGTGGACCCCATAAACAGAAGTAATTGGCATCCATGGTGTCCACCGCTGTCTGTGCATGCGTCTGCCTTAGGAGTAAAATCGAGCACAGGACGAATGCAACATCATACTTCAATAACAAGCAATGATGGGTCCTACACTGTAAGTCAAACAGCTGTTTATAGCCGTCAGTTGCCTATCAATGTAAATCTAAGCCCATTATCCCGAAAACAAAAGTGCACTGCTCTGACAATTGACACTCTGGAGTTGGAGTTCGGTGACAGCCTGCCAGACTCTTGTAAACATCTTCTTATTCTAAAAGATTACTAATGATTTTTTATGACTCATAAACAGATAATCAGATGACTCATTCGGCGAACATTCAGTGATCATTTTAGCTCCATGTAAAGTGTAGAAACGTGAAACTAAAGGAGAACATACTGGCTGTAGCATTGTTGTCGGAGAAGCTGGTAATCGAGATGGGAAGGTTTGACTCTTTTCACTGAATTGAGTTTGTATGACTCACTCACTAAAAAGAGTTTTTTTTTAAATGGTCACTTGAGTCAAAGTCAGCAGCTGAGCTGGCTAACTTCTGGTTTAGCCCTCTGTTAACCTAAATGGGATAAATATGAGATCATTTAATCTTGCGGCTCTTCTAGACTTTCCAAATGTTATCGAACCAAACGGATGAAAATTCTAATCTTGAAATGATTCATGTTGTCTAAATGCGGCATGAAACTAGTTCGTGAGTGAGTGATGCAACCGGAGACCTTCAGCTCAAAAAAAAAAATCAAGCTCCAAAATAGTTTCTTTTCTCAAATTAAATTGATGTATTTCCAATATCAAACATAGAGTTTATATAAGAATTGCACATTAGTTAGTATCAGGCAGGAGGGGTGAGTCAGTGAACGAGTTAGTTATTCTGATTCGGTAAAAAGAGTCTCGAGTTTCAAACAGCTGATTCATGACTTAATTAAATTTAGCATGTTCCCCTAATCTCGGATGACATATCATTTCATGATTCATAATTCTTCTGTAACAAAATGAACATCAATCATAGTACAGTTACAGCAATCGGTGTCAAATTCTGTGGAAATACGGAGGAAACAACTGAAGCTTTCCTGCTTCACCATGTACAGTGTGGCCTACGAAAGAACACAATAAAATCCCCACTTTACTAACTCTCCCACTCCTCCCAAGTGGGAACACAAAGACACAGACGGAGACTCACCAGCTAACGTTCCAACCGCCGATCCCAGCAGAGCGTGGACGGCCATCAGGGGGGAGTAGAGCAGGACGCCACCCAGGATCAGGAGGGAGGGCCCCAGGGCTCCGCAGGCGAAGATCTGACCCACGCCGAGAGGGATGCCACGCATGACCTGACCAAGGGACAAGAGAAGTTAGAGAGAGGGTTTAACACGATGGAGCGTGGTGCAAATTATTATACATGAGTTTTATGTTCAAGTATAAAATCCCGAGAGCTGAAACACTCTCACAGAACACATAATGAGAAAATGTGTGGAACCCATCCAGTCAAAATCAGCCTCTTTTCTTCGCCCAGTTAAGCACACGCACACACACACGCGCACACACACATATGCTGCTTTCCCAACAGTCAGTGAGAAGTGAGGCGTTTCCATGGCGACGTGATGGGTGCACCTGCCTGTCGCTGATATTTACAAGTCATAAATGGTCTTTAATTATGTTGCTGCCGCACAACTCTTTGTGCGAACGTGCTCCTGCGCTGTGTGTGCACGTGTTTGTGTGCGGGGAGATTATATACGCGGCCGTGATGGCGGTGCAGCCGGAGCGCCATCCACGGCAGAGGGTGAAAGCTGAAGACATTAAATATAAATAGGACCGACGTCATCGCCATCTCAGGAGAGGAGCGGAGGAAAGATGGGAGGAGGGAATGGAGATGGAAGAAAAGGAAGGAGGGGAGCGACAAACATTTAAAAAAGGGGGATGAAAAGGGGAAAAAATGGGAGGAGAGGATGAGGAAAGACAGAGGAGAGGTGAATGAAAATCTATGACTTAAATGTGCTGTCCTTGAAAATGTGGTTACATTATACTACTTGTTTACTCTTGGATTTTGACGGCGGAGGTAAAAATAAAAGAGGATGAAAAAGATGGAGGCAACTGAAAAAGTGATGTAGTGAGTGAAAGTGGGAGAAGGAGGAAGGAGATTAGCATGGCAGAGCGGAGAAATGGATAGAGGCTGGGGGAGGAGGGGAAGCGGAGAGATGAAAGGGAGGATTTAGAGGTTTCAGATCTCCCAAGTAACAAACCAGAGGGAATTTACGAAATGAAAGGGACGGCGTTTACGAGGCGAGGGACAGGACAGACGGAGGCAGACAGTCGAATATGTAAGAGAAACGAAGGAGCAGGAGTCTCGAATATAGGAAGAAACCGAGCGACAGAGGGAGATAGTGTGAGTCAGAGAGCTGAAACTTGCAGAAAGTACTGATACCGCGTGAGGGACATACTGTGCCACAGGGTGTGATGCTTGTTAATGGAATCGTGTGTAAATCTTGACTCTATATTCAGGACACCTAACAACGCCAGGAGGGTTTAGGCAGCGTAGCTAATCTAGTTTTCACAGTCAGTTTGCAGATCATGATGTGCAGAAATGTACTACATCCTTCTCCGCTCCTGGTTCATACTGCGCTCCGAAAACTCAGTGTGGTAAATTAATCCAACACATTTCGACCACGTTCTCTCTCAGACAGTTTTATATCGTCTTACAGGCCTAGTTAGGTGTTGTCTCTGTCTTCAGTATTATATTAAGAGGGTATTTCCAGGAAGAAAGAATGAAGCAGCATCATACCGGAGACAGAGATATGTTTTTTTCCCACTTTATCTGGAGCTTGTAAAATGAAAAGTTACATCTACAGTGTTTAAGCTAATGTGGTGAACGAATACGCTTAATTTTACATTCAGATTTGATGCAGCAAACGTCCCCAAGTGGAACCAAAGTGGACTCTTAGACCACAAGGGCACTTCAGATGATTTTCTAAAATGCTGTTTATCACCAAGCTGCAACATGAGACGTCAAAACAAGGCAGAAGTGCGAAAAACTGCAGTTCCTCAAAAGGCCACTTGAGGCAGGCTAACAGCAAGTCGATCCCCGTATTAAAATGCCAAATTTTACAGCAGCAACAAGTTTACAAAACAATTTCACATAACTTAGCTGTAATTTATGGTAAGGCTATGGTGGGTAGCATCATCGACAGCTAGCCGCTAGGTCGCTGCTTCACTCGGCCGCCTCAGCTCCACCCACGCTGCACCCTTTGCCCATTTTTTTTTAATATTAGCCTGGAGTTAGCTGAGTCAGCCACCACCAAGATAGCAAAGGCCAGAGACGCCACACTGTGAGTTTCAAAACAGCTCTTTATAAACCCGTAGGTCACTGACGCTCTGTCCACTATAGATTTTACAGTCTGTGTTTATTACCAGCTGCTGGTATTGTGTCAACTTGTGAGTCAGTGTGTGTGTGTGTGTGTGTCATCATGGCAAAATGAGGTGCTGGAGACACCTGCTGTGGTGGAAACTACCACAGAAGTGGACAGATTTTGTCAACATGATGCCGTGCAAGATGCTGTCACACAACATTCAAGGTGTTCACTTGAGATCAGAACGAAGGCAGAGTTGGAAGACGGGCGTGACCCGAGCATGGGTGCCAGAAGTGAGCGGGTAGGAAGTAGAGAAGGCCCTGACTTTATTCCCCTGGCTCACATTCGTTTTAAGTTACGGATCATTGTATCCCAGTTCCACTCTAAAACATTAGCTTTTTTACTTCGGCTTGTGAGTCTGTGTGTGTGTGTGTCACGTCAGAACGTGTTCCTGGAAACACCTACTGTGGTGGAAACTACCACAGAGGCTTTTTGAGTAATTTTTTAGGTACTTACACATCTGTCTGTCATGTGATAATGTAGTTCTGACTATTTAGTATTCATGGGTCAAACATGTTGATGCTGCTGCTGTCGCATGATGGTCTCTAGTTTTTTTAAATTTTGTCATTCCGTTTCTCTCCTGCACATCGTCTTGCTGCCGTTCACACTTTCTGTTTCATTGCTGCACAATGTAGCGACACGACTGATTATGATGGGATTAAAGTCGTGGAGGTGCTCTGGAGGAAAATTAAATTACACCTCCTCTCCTCATTCCCATCTTAACAGAGCTGAGACACTACATGTCCTTGTAAGGACACTACTGGCTGCCACGAATGGCTACTTGGGGGGTGGCACCGCTGCGTTCACCAGATTGTCCCTAACTCTGTCTGTTTGTTATTTGGTGCCGGGCATCTTGATGAGAGCGGTGAGAAGGGACCAAACAGTAAAGCTGTGAGCCATAAAACCTAAACAATTAACTGAACGATGCTAAATCACCCTGTAGAGCTGAGGGGGACTGCAGATAATTGTCCCTGTGAGAGACTTTGTCCACATTACACATATTTATCCACTGTTACTGTGACTGGTGCAGCTTGTGTTACTCTGCTAAAATATAGAATTTGAATGGATATACGGTGTATTGTATATTTAGAGTGTTTTGTTTGTTGTGTCTGCATGAGCACATACTGTTAATCTCTAAGTCAATATATACACAGATGCCATCAAGTAATCTTTATGTACATTCATTACATTTGGAGGAAGTTATAGAGCTCGTCTGTCTGATTCGGATCACATAATCTGCTCTGTCTGTTTCCAAACAAAAGCCTCGAGATTAAAATCCAGTCGCTCCTCGAGCATCCGAACGCCAGCTGGCTCACGGAGATCAAAAGCCGACCGCGGCAGCTGGCAAGAGTCTGGATTCTTCCGGCAAAGTTTTAGCAAGTAGCAGCTCAAGGCGAGTGCACCTCATTTACATTCAGCAGGTCGAGGTGAACTATCTGTTTTCTTTACAGTGTGTGCTGTGCGGCAGCTTGCATTCTAATCAAGCGGACTTTCAGCGAGGTGTAAATTTCTGGGCTTCAAGGTTTTATAGTTGTTGTTTGTTTTCCTCTCCCGGCACGGAGGTAACAGCGACTGTAAAGTCAGCCTTGAATGGATCCTTCCTGGAAACACAAGTTCTGATTATTATGCGCAATCTAAGTTCACAGAAAAATGAGCAAAAATAACATTAACGCTTTTATTTGCAGCACGAGTGCAATGTGATGCGACGCCTTACGGCAGCCAGTGTGACTTTCAGTCACTAAGAATCGTTAATTAAAACAGTTTGGGCTGATTATAATTTCCAAACAGGAGCTCCATCAGTGACTGTTGCTAAGTAACTGGTGAGTCATAGCTGGCTGATCTTATACATATTGTGCTGCTATCAGTTACTTCACTCTGGAGATTGGGCTGATACACACACACGCAGGATAGTTCTGCTTGTTTTTTTTTGTTTTTTTTACACATCCTGTCATTTCTAATAGTCCCCTTTGAGACTGCTAATGATCTGCACCTGTTTTTGTGATCATGTCACTCCGGCTGATCCACATCACGATGCCGATGATGAAAAAGTGCAAACCGAGCCTCAGGGAGTTCTTTCGCTCTCATCAGAGCAGGGGAAATCTATCAAACGTTAACAGCTTAATCCAAATACTGTCTTATATAGAATAAGATCGATGGTCGTTCATTACCGAGCCCTAACTCACAGTGGTCAAAATTTCATGACTCTCTTCTCTGACATTTTAACGCAGGTAAATCAGTGGCGACCTAAACAACACCAAAGAGGTGACGCAGTGTCTTGACTGTTCAATCGATGCCGTATTGATCATTTGATCGTGAAAGGAAAGCAGGAAAAATATCTATGATTTAAAATTGTTTAAAAGGATCATGTCAGGAGTTTATGCAACCCTCCACGGCATCAACTTTTATTCCTGTGACTCGCTGCATGTAAGAGTTCAAATCTATGTGATCTGCAAAACTGCAGACTAAATTTCTAAGCTCGTGCTTTGTGTCGCTATATTAATACAGATAAAAACCAAGTATCATTACATAAATTATTACTACTTAAAGGGATAGTTCAGCCAAAAATGATGATTCAGTCATTTTCTACTCATTTCTACCATCATGCTGATTGGAGGTTAGGTTTAGTTTTTCAGTTTCACAGGAAAGTGTTATAGAATCGCCCAAACAATGGAAGTGAATGGTGATCAGTTTTCAAACATAAAAAAACCCCCAACAGAATAAAAACATAAAGTGCCTCCATACTGCTCATCCGGTGTAATTCAAGTTTCCTAAAGCCCTGACATGCCAAGTTGACTTGATCATGTCAGACGAGCAGCACAGTTGTTTTTTACGTTACAGTACAGTCACCATTCATTTATATTGTTTGGGAGATTCTGCAACACTGTTTTCCTGTGAAACTCCAGCAGTGTTTTGAGGACTAACAAAATAAACCCGACCCTCGATCCGGATGAGGGTGAGTAAATAATGACTGAATTTTCTTTTTTGGGTGAACTATCCCTGTAATTACATCAAACATTTTTCTGGTGTATGCTGTTTCGATACAAATGTGACTGACTGACTCATGCAATTAATCACATCACTGTCACTTTACTTTCTATTCTTATTTTAGTCTTATTTATTTTTTACTTTCTCTGTATATTTGTCTTTGTCGTTACCACATAATCATTTATCCAAGTGTTAAGTAGGCTAAATTAACGCTGTGAAAATTAAAAGTGGGGTACATATAAAAATACTCAGCAAACAAGTTGCAACTGAGGTCTTCTCTTCTCTTCTCTTCTCTTCTCTTCTCTTCTCGTTTTATACACTATAAATATAACTGGTAACTGGCCATATTGTGTGATTGTGCCATTGCAACACATGAGACATAGTGAATGCAGGATTGGCAAATTGTGAATTTCTAAAAATCAGTGAGTGAGTGATGAGGTGTCAGCTCGAGCATAAACTCAGGCACTCGAAGCTCGAGGTGGACAGTGGAGAACAAGCAGTCAAAGCGTCTGTAGTCTCAGTCACATTAAACATTAAACTGGCGGGGCGGAGGTTTAGCTCAGTTGGTAGAGCATCCGCCCCATGTACTGAGGCTGTTAGTCCTCTGTAGCGGCCGCTGGTTCGACTCCCGCCTTCGGCCCTTTGCTGCGTGTCATCCTCTCTCTCTGCCCCCTTTCCTGTCTACTCTTCAGGCTGTCCTATCAAATAAAGGCAAAATGGCCAAAAAAAAAACAAAAAACATTAAACTGGCAACATAGCGCAATGTTTATTTGTTTTGTTTTGTTTTATTTCCCCTGGGCTGCAGTCAGGCCTCCTGAGGGGCCTCCGGCCTGATGTTGATGTAAAGGTCAAACAACATCCAGACACCACGGTTGTCACCTCTGGCTACTTGGCTAAATAAGTTCAAGCTTTTCAGATGTTAGGGTGTGTTACATATTGTTTCGACAGCATTTCACTGACATGATGGAACAACTGGATGAAACCAGCCCAGCATGTAGTTACAAGTCACATTTGTAGAATAGAACTTACCTCTGCTGCAATGAGCTCAGTGCCGTTGGGTTCCAGCGCCCCCGGTGGCGTAGCCGTGTGGTGCGGGAAGTAGGGGTTGTTCGGGCCGGTGCAAAGGAGGTAGAGGAAAATAGTGATGTTGAAGGGAAACACAGCGACAGGAAGGTCCCAGCGGTCCAAAACCGGGGAGAGACCACTGAACAGAAAGACACTGGAAAGGGGGAACAGGGGGTCAGAAAGTTGTTGGTCCATTTTTAAAAAAAATTGACATACATGCTCTTTGCAGACACATGCAATGTTCATGTTCTACTGGGCTTTTGGCATATTTTCTTTAGCTTTCAGTCTGGAAATATGTGCAAAAACTGCTAATATTTGCAAGTTGATTGACATTAGCTATACTGTCTGTTGGAGCGATAAATAATGCAACTACTGATGTACTTAAATTGATTAATCTCTTGATTTGTTTCTTGACTTATTGTTTTGTACGCGGGTGTGTGTGTCTTACCATGTAGCTGACCCTAAGCAAACAGGCAGCAGCAGCCACCAGTACCAGTCTCCAGCTGAGCTGAACACTCCCATCAGCAGAGACACCAACATGCCGTTAAAACCGTGGAGACCCCCCGACACCTCGGCGCTAAACACACACAGAACAGGAAGATTCACATATCACAAACACGTCCTGCATTTTATATTTATTCTATATAAACAAACATAGCAAAGCTTTTACTGTTCGAGTGTTAGAATTAGCAGAAGCCTCAGGGTGACTGTAAATGTATTCAACGTGTCAAAATTAGGAGCCCCAGTTCAGCAGGAATTATTTTTAATACCTTAAAACAAGGTTGTGCATTAGCATATATTATACTGTGCGTGGAGTAAATATTAGGACAGGAACTAAAATAAGAATTGTTAGGCGGCGGGTGTGGGTGCACGCAGTGCTATCAGTCATGGAGCTGTTGTTCTCATGAATTTTAAGCAGGACCCTCCATCAACTTTAGTCATAAGGTCGAGCAGATTACAGGCTTGTGTAACAGGGTCGGCTTCCCGGCAACAGAGATGTTTTTATTGAGGGTTCGACTGTTTGAAAGGGGAATTTTTCTGTTGTGTGGTTTTAAGTGTCCTGGTCGTTAAGTATGTGCAGACATACGTGCACTTTCTTCTATGCCAAAGGTGTCAGGAATAACCATAAAATCTACATTTATAAACTCATGAAGAACACAACAACAAACTATGAATTTGAGGAAGTAAATGACATTTATTTATAGCAATATAAAAGTACATCACAGCCATCCATCCATCTTAAACTGCTTATCCAAAGTTGGGTCGTGGAGGCAACAGTTCCTGCAGGGGATCTCAGACTTCCCTATCCTCTGCCACATTAACCAGCTCTGACTGGGGGATCCTGAGGAGTTCCCAGGCCAGGGTGGAGATATAATCCCTCCACCTAGTCCTCGGTCTGCCCCGTTTTTTCAGTCATGACCCACCCTTCATGACCATAGGTGAGAGTAGAAACCAAGACTGACCGATAGATCGAGAGTACATCACAGCAATAATCAGATTTGCTGAGTGTTAAGTTTCTCACCACCTCATAATGAACTTGCACTGTTCACTGAAATGTTAGAGTGATTTTACGTAATGCAGTAACTTTAACAGTACAGGGCAGATCAAAAATGAGCTGTTTTATGTTCTAAAATGCTATATTGTTGTTGTTGTTGTTTAGAACATGGTAGCTTATGTCGATAGCTTCCCGCCCCTTTTGGAACCTTAGAACTTGCATTAAAATGTATAAAAACGCGAAACACAAGTTACTTGTGTTTGTGGACTTACATTAGCCCAAATGTTTCCAATAATGTTCAAACATCCAGAGTCAAGCAATCCAGAATTCATTCAAGGTAACAGTGCTTTTCCTGCTAGCGGCTGTTTCTATAATTTCTGGGAAAACACAGGATATTGTTTTGCACTGTAACAAAACACTAGCTAATAACTGGCTAGTTGCTTAGCTAGTATTTGCTAACAGTAGCAAAATAAAAAATAAAAAATAGCATAACATTAGCTTAAAATGTGATGTACAGTGTACGTCACTTTTACAGGCCGACCAGTAAAATTTGATTTCCTTTTCAACATAGACTCGACTAGCACATAACATAGCCTATCTAAGTACAAAAAACATGAAAGGATGGGTAACAAGCTTGCACAGTAGTTACTGGAGCACAGAACAAAAAAAGGCGGGACTTAGGAAGGGTCATTTTTGCACGGGTTTACAGTTTTAACCACTAGTAGGGTTACTACGTTTCTTGATCCCAGCTGTATTTTGCTGCTGTGTTTTAAACCTGTTGTTTCCTGTGTTGAATGTATAAGTGTCCCACCTGTCTTGTCCTATGATAACAGCTGTTAGCGTAGAGGCCAGTACTCCCAGAGTTCCCAGCAGGCCCTGCCAGGGGGAGGCCCAGTACAGTGCAGCCAAGATGAGAGCACCACTCAGCGGGTTGTTGGCCAGAATCACCCTGGCCACCCCTCTCAGTCCCCACACCGACAGCTGCAGCACAAACAACTTGTCTGAGAACACAGAAAGAAAACAATTTACACATTTTCCTTGGCAGCATTTTCTCTTCAAACCTTTTGGGAGAAATAAATATTTATTTTTTTGTTTTGTTTTCCTCAAATGTAGTAAAAGTGGAACTAAAGACGCAAACACAACACAAAACTTGTTTCTCAGTTGGGTTCCTCGATGCGAACGCAGGGTTTTATAAGACGAATCAGGATGGGAGTTTAATGATGTTGTGTTTTATGTCGGAGGAAGAGTGCAGCAGCATTCATCGTGGGAGTTGTGCGATGATTACATCTGCATATTTTAATGGCAGTGTAAGCATTTCAGCACCATTTATTCATGATTGAGACAGCTTAACACAAGTGTTTGAGATTTCTATCTTGTTGAAAAGTTTTGTAGTTAATCACGTTATAAGAAGACTTGAACTGAATTATGCATTTCCCGAGCAGTTTGACAAAAGTCCGACAGTTTAATGCATTTTATATATTTGGGTTTAAGATTAGGACACAGCAGTGAGAGTTCTCCTACCCTGCATGTACTTATCCAGGTGCTTCATGTCCCCGGTGCACAGCAGCAGACCGTTCAACACACGCTGACTGAGGCTGGCACGGCTCCTGCTGGCCTCCTCCACCTCCGCTTTGGTATCAATCCACATCCCTGTAGCTGCTGGACCACACCACTACAAATCTGATGAATATGTTGCGGAAGTGTTGAAAAACCCCAGAGTTCCACTGTTCCACTTTGTTGCGTCTTTTTGTTCTTTTCACTCGTCTCCTTGTTCCCCCGATGCTTCTTTTCCCCCTTCTTTCTCAGTCATCCCTTCTTCCTTTTCCCTCCTCCTCCTCCTCCTTCTCTCCTCTCCGGTGAGGTTTAAGGGGATGACTTATAAACTGGTGGACCGGGTAACGTATTCACCCAGCTCTTGGCCGGCCGTGCCAGAGGAGAACAAAGTCCAACACCAGCGGGACTGGTCGAGGAGAGGAGGATTGGTCCATCCCTCACCTTGTTCCTCTGTCCCAGCCTCACTGACATCTCTCAACCTATTGTTTGACCATTTAAGGTACTCATCCACTTTTTATTGCAGCGTGCACATCAATGTTTGTCTTTCCTTCATTTGTAAAACCATTAGAGGGTGTTTTGTTGTCTTAAGTTTATCCAAACAGAGTAATGTATAACCAAGCTATCTCTGCTGCTCTGCCTTCTTAACAGATTTAGGAGCAGTGGTGAACTCAGGCAGGGACAGGGACAGGGACAGGGGACAGGGGTGGAGAAAAAAAAGCTTGAGGTCCTCAAAGTCAAATTCAAGCACTTTAAAGATTTGCACATATAAAACATGTTTTTTTTGTGTGTGTGTCATTTTTGATGTTTATGTTGGACAGTAAAGCTTTGGAATTAACCACTTATTCTTTTGGTCCTAGAATCTTTCATCAGGCTGTCTTGGACAGTGGACGATTCCAGAAGTTCTCATGTATTATCTATCATAGGGGGGATCCAAGAGGGCACTTCGGCAGCATCTTTCAAACATGGGGGCGCCAACGGGGGCGGGTGCTGCCCTGCCCTGCGCCCCCCCTTGAGTCCACCAGCGTTCAGGAGAGTAACATTTTGTTGACACCAGGTTCTCCTAGAACTTCTGAGAGGCCCCTGTTTTACTTTTGACTTTCTGTTGACACCAATTTTAACAAGCTCCTCACACTGCATCTGCCTTTGAAGCACTTTTCCCTCTATTTTGTTTCTACTTTAAGAACAGGTGAGAGCACTCGGAGTTCAGAAACAGCATGTGTGTGTGTGTGTGTGTGGGTGCATAAACACCGCAACTCTACCTCTCGCTGTCACCTTTCGCCAGTTTTGGGGTGACACCCGACTCAGTGAATGACCTGAATGAAAGAAAAATGCTTTGATTTCGCTTCCGCTTGAGAAACACAAAAAAGTAACTTCCGAGAGGTGTGTGCATCCACAGTATATGTGTGTGTGTGTGTGTGTGTACATGTATGGCATCCATTAGCGCTCTCAAAGTGCAGCGAGTGAAGGCAATAACAGCATGTCAGATACCATCGCGGAGAGAATCTTTTCACTGTGTCTCAGCCGGTGCAGCAGGGATTCAAAGGCCTTGTTTTTGCAGGTGGAAATTGCTGTGCCATTCGAGAACCCCTGACAGCTCATCCCTCTCTCTCTCTCTCGCTTCCTCCGTCTCCCTCGCTCGATCCATTTTTTATTTGCTTCAATAAATACATCCGCCTCCCTCTTGTCTGTATCTGCTCCTCGGCTCATTCCATCAATCACAGACTGTGAAGCGAAGGAAAAGAGCTACAGATGGACACTCAGGCCAGAGAGGGCTGTAATAAGAGGGAGAGATGCAGGTTAACGTTCCAAGATTATACTTTGACCTGCGAATGTGTTGGTTTTGTTAAGGTGAGGCACAAAGACACAGACACACACTGCAACCCACCATACTGAGAGCTGCAGCCATTGTGAGTGTTGTGTGTCTGTTTCATTCCAGACTCCAACACAGGTTAAAGGTCAGTGACTGCACAAATACTGCACAGCGCACTCAGAGGGACGAGCCATACAGTGAAGTATGCATTAGATTATGTGTTTGTCTGAAGTAATATGTTACCAGTCTGATGTCCAGTAACTGAATACTGACCCCAAGAGAAGAAGAAGAAGAAGACATTTCTTCTGAAAAATAATATAATATGACAAAAAAAGAGATTTTTATAGGGCTTCCCTTGACTGAAGATCTTCCTTGTCAGCAGTTGTACAAGCCAATAGCTGACTAGCTGCTGCGGAGGCGTCTCCCTACAGTATGAGCGCGAATGAATGCAAGCCATCATACAAACTTTACAATTTCCTACCTTTACACTTACTTTTTATGCAACGTTACTTTTGAAAACAATGTCTAGGAAGTCTGGAAGAACCTGTGCGGATCGGCTGTCATGCCAAAAAAAAAAAAAAAAAAAAA
>JAJHUR010140495.1:258950-279914 GCA_027495735.1 Lutjanus campechanus | reverse complement strand
CTTACTTCATGAAGAGAGCTGTCTGAGACCAGAGACTCTACGGAGATTCACCGAGAACCACCATGTGTCATTGTGGATTAAAAATATGAACAGAAAGGAACTTTGTTCCTGAAAATCTTCGATTTCCTGATGAAAAATGTGAATTCATAAATATTTTTTTATATATTACACAGTACTTTGTCACTTAAATGTAGCGAGGTGGTCCATTTTTTTTCTCTTCTTCATTATCCATCTTTGGCCGTTGTCACAACCAACGTCTAACTACTATGTAACACTTGAATAATGTTGATGAAAAGAACCCTCATCACTTGGGCTGCTGTCAATCCAATGATCTGTGCTGTCACTATTAGCAAGTAACAGCAGACAAGGCGTCCAGAAGGGAGCCTCAGATTCGCAAGATCTCGTGAGAGTGAACATTTGGACTGAAGCCGTGAAAAATCTTGCGAGAGTTTCGCAAATCTGGGGTTCCCTTCTAGACCCAACCAGCAGAGGCCGAGAATAAAGGCCGCGCCGCAAGATGGCGGAACACACAAAGCGGTTGCCAGATTCGTCTATATTGAAGCGAGCTGCCTGTTTAATGCTAACAACAAAAGTGGTGATGATTCTGAATGTGCTGGAACAATCAGCAAGAGGACTAATATTTTGTTAATTTAGCTGTTATTTCAAAACGCAGGAATAAATAAGTTCTAACTTCACAAAAACAACGGATGGTGTATACTTATATATACAAATTACTTTGTGACAAACTCAGTATTTGGTATTGTTGGAAAACTTTGGCATCTTCACAAAAAATTTAAATTAATTTTTGTAGGTTTGAACAATATTTGCCGTCAGAGTTTGAGTTCGACTGGTCTGAACACTAGACTTTGATGAAGAAAAGGATTTTTAATGAAGAAAAGTAAGTGAGTGGATGAGCACAGAGAAGGGCGAAGTGCAAACCAAACCATTAAGCTCACAGCTTGCACCTTCGCAGCGTGAGATACGTGGATCAAACCAGGACCACATCCACAGGAAAGTCACGGCTCACAGTTTAATCCACATTATATGAGCCAAATCAGAGCATTTCTGCAGTCTCTGCGGTGCATGTTGGTTCCAAATATAAATCTACCAAAAAGCATTAGTGTCACGTCAAAACTGACAAGAGAAGAGAACACCACGGTAGCAACTGTTCAGAACCTCAAAAGGGACAACAATCTTATTTTGCAAGTATTATTTTATTAACCTCGGGCTGATTCTAAATAAAAATAAGATAACAATCGAAACTACTGCGAGCATTTGGATTAGCTCACAGAAACTCCCCAAAGCCACTAAAGTATCTAATTACTGAAGTGGCTGAAAGAATCCAATCTCCAAAACAAATGAAGCATGAAGCCCTGATAACATCACAAATGAGGTGCCGAAATTACAGCCCATCTGGACTTCAAGATGCAATTTTCACACTGTTCATCACGGCACTTAGCTGCAGAGTTTTCCCAGAAGTCAACACTAAAGGACTATTCATCTCAAAACATTTCCCTGCTGTGCAAACACGAGATTACCGAAACTCCGCAGAGGACAGGGGGAGTGCGAGAGTGATGACACTGGAATACTTCGAACATTTCTCACATTGTTCTTTGTCTACCTCTGTATCTCACTCCCCTCCTGTTACAAAAGTAATGCTGGAGGCAGGAAAACTGTGTGACCCACTCACACAGACACACACAGGCTTTATTTTATTTTTGCCACTTTAGGTTCACATGATACCTGATAATTTAATCAGTTTCCCACTGCACTGCGGAGGCAAGGTGAGCTGCCAAACAGCATCCTGCCTTGGCTGTAAAACTCTGAAATATCAAAGTCTGAACCACCATTAGAGCCGACACACCCTTCCTGTCTGGAAGTATTACTGGAAGTCAGCAGATATCAAACACAAAATATGACAAAAAAATTAAAGCTTTTAACTTTTTACAATTATATATGATTATGAGGTTAAAGTGCTTCAGCTGAGAGGTTTACATCAATTCTATACTCAGCTATACTAGTCTGTGGAACCATAGACTGTATGTAAAGACAGCAGCAGTGCTGATCAGGGTTGGAGCCGCGCTGTCAAGGTCACGCCAATACACGGTGGAAGGTGAAAATGACTGCAGCACAGACCTGGCTCACGGACAGCCTCTCTCAGAAGTTCTGCTGCTGGTAGTTGTGAAACTTTGCTAATTCACGAGTGCGGCTCACTGCACAAACAACGCTGGGCAGGAACAACTGATGAATTGCTAGATATCTTATGGGAATGTATAACCTGACGCTGATTGCACCATCTCTGGTAGTACCTCGTAGACACAAACAGATAGCTTGGAGCCTGGCGAGATCGATTCTCAAGTGATCTCGTGGTCTCACGAACCCCGCTGCCTCGCATGGTAAGGCAATGTAGTGACACTTCAAAAAGTGTAACAAAAAAAAGGGAATATAGCTTTTTACAGTGGCTAGGTGTTGCCCCAAGTCGACACAACCCACCAGACTATTACTCCTCCACCTGATACACAACTTAGAGTCAAGCAGTTGACTAACTAGCCAGTGAAAGTGGTTCAGTTACATTGTGTTACAGGCATTCCCCTGGACTAAATATTACATATGATTAATTTATTTTAATGTATGCTCTCTTAATTATGTTGTCTCCTGAAATGACAAATTTTTTTTAATATAAAAAGGGCTGCAGTTCTTGCACTGTTTCTGTAATAAAGATGCAAACAACGTTAAATTAAAGCAGATCCTCAGCATTTTAACCTCATACTCTTTGTTTCATTTCAGACCCAGTGTGCTGCAGTGCAGAGCCAACACAACAACAAATGGCTCATTATCCTAATACTGTCTGACTGCTCTGCAGATTAGTCTCCCTCCACCACCTTGACAATTCAACTTCTTGCCGGAGATGCTGACTCTGAACTATGCAAATGTTCTCACACAGGGATGAAAACCGCCGTCAAGCTGATCAGAGGAGCCGGAGTCTTGTTCAGGCTTTTATTTGATTTGTTTGTCCTGGCCCGCGGGGATCTGACCATGACCCGCTCCTTGTTTAACAGGCCTTATTTGATTTTATTTCGTTTGTCCTCAACACAAAGACATCTGGAATAGTTCAAACGAGTAAAAACTTTGGCTAAAACTCTTCAATTGACCTTTGAGTCATGCCTCTTCTTGCTCCAATAACTGTTGAATACGCTTGCTACCTGGAGAAACTTAAGTCAATTTTCTCCTTTCCTGTTTCCCGTACTTAGATACGCTATGTTCACAGGTTTTCTTAGTTGAAAAGAAAACCAAATTTTGAAGATGGTTAAAAGATGTCACTGGTGGACCTGTAAAACTTATAGTCTCGAAGTAAATTGTATGGTCACATCTTAAGTAAGCTAATGTTAGCCAAACGCAAAATAACTAGCTAGCTGATGATTCGTAGATCAGCTCACCGTTTAGGGAGCATTTTACTAACATTAGGTATCAGATATAACCGGCTAGCTTGCGATTGATGTATATGAGCTAGCTAGTTTTACTATCGAGCAAAACACTAGCTAACTAGCAGTGTTGGGCAGTAGCGGCGTTACTAGTTTAACTACATTTCTCAGTAACGTGGTCGTAACGTCGCTGTTTTCTTCATCAAATAGCTTTTCAGTAGTGAAGCTACTTCAGTGATCAAATAACGCGGTAGCGTCCACAGAAGCTACATTTCCCCAGGCATTTCTAAACCTTGAATGCATCTCTTCCATGTGACGTCACGTACCTATCCTCCTGCTGATGGCCAACCGCGAGCCCTCTGATGCAGCGGGGCGGGATGGAAAGCGCGCAGCAGGAGACAGTGGCAGAGGAGGCGGCAGAGACGTGTACATCTCGTGAATCTCCATGGCCATACCTTAACAAGTTCATGTTGCGTATCGAGTCCTCACAGAACAGTTACACGTTCCGGTGTTTATTGTGCCACACCCAAAAGGAAACTCCTGTCAACGTCCAAGACGTCCAACACAAATTTAAGGACACACATTCAGGTATTTCCCGAAGTTAACACAACAATCGCCAGCTAAGCTAATCATCACAACTCAGTCAGCAAACACCAACAGCTAACATGGCACTAGCTAGCAACATGTCCTTTGGCAACAAAAGAATAAAACTGCGTGTGTGTGTGTGCGCGCGCACACAGGAAGAGGTGGTAAAAATGAGAAGATAGGAGAAGCTGAAAAGTATAACTTTGGGTCATGTTACTCAGAAATATTATGTGTGCAGGTTTTTTTTAAACAAAATTCTCTACAAAACCAATTTGTTGTGGTCAATTTAAATAAATAATTTGATATTTGTGTAGATGGCTCCTAGTACAGAAGGGGGCTAATACTACTAAACACTGACAAACAGATACATAGATAGATTACTTTATTAATCCTAAAGGAAATAAACGGGTTACATTAGCCACTTAACATTAATCAAAACACAAAACAATGAGGTAGATAAAAGAAACAAATACAAATAAGACTAAATTACAGTGACCAATTAGACTAACTAAGCTAAATTTAATAGAGGAGAATGATGATGATGATGTTAACAAAATAGCTTTGTTGTAGTTAAGCTACTTTTGTCATTTTATTGTAGCTTAGCTTGCTACATTTCTCTGGTGGGTAGCTTCAGTGTAGTGAAGCTTCATTTAATGTAGAATAACTTGTAGCTTAGCTCACTACATTTTCCAAGTAGCTTGCCCAACACTGCTAACTAGCTAGCTAATAATTAGCATGAGGTCTGTGATTCCCTAGAGAAGTAAACAAAAGCAGATTCTCATTTCTAGCTGACGACCGTGAATTTTGTTGGTTAAAATAATGACTCACAAGCAGATTTCATAAATGTGACTGGATGAAAGTGTATTAAATATATAAAGTTACCTAACAGCTGCATACATTTAACCGGCATTTGTCTGCAATAAACTGTTGGAACGTCATCCTGGATCCTGTGTTTAAATGGGCACCACCCCATCAGATGTTCTATGAACAAACGCCACGCAACAGTGCAGTGAAGTTACAGATGTTTTCCCTTCTGTTTTTCCCATCATTAATCAGCCTACCTAATCCTCATTATTGTGAAGACATTTTGCCCTCCTAACATTCTCAGAGCACACTTCACACAGACAGCAGCGTCTTAATTACTGAAGCCTGAGTATCATTCCTTGCAATAGGCTCTTTTTCTTCTTCACAGTCTATTAGGGAACGCATCGGAGAGTAAACTGGGAGAAGGAGACGAACGACTGATGCAGGGATCCGTCATGCTGCTCCAGTGAAGAGCCCTCTGGGTGGTGAGTGGAGCTTCATGGTCGTCTCACCATTCCTGCAAAACACTCTCAGTTCAGTTCTCGTTGCCACCTGTTCTTCTTTATCTTCTCCCACATCTCCTTCTTTCTCTCTAAGGTATGCGTGTACAGTAAAAGTCATACCTGTTATACCTTTTGTCCCCTTCTTTATGCATATGTATTTTTTATTGAAGCATTTTCGAGCTTCATTTTCCTAATGCCTCACCTCGAGGACCAAACCTGCAATGCAGTCTTTATGGCATAACTGCTCTGATATCTGGAGTAAAGCCCTGAGGGACAAAATTCATAATCAGTGCTTACTGATCATTTCACTGCTGCATGTTTGGATCATGAATAAATTAATTACAGCCATGCCAAACAATGATTAGATGAACAATTATCATATTGTGTATATACATGTAGGCTGGGCACCAATGGGGGGCTATTTTAACACTTGGTATTTCTCCTGGGGTTGGTCCAGCATCACACAGACGGTGTTTTTCACTTTCACTTCCTTGAGTCACGTCACATCAGCTCCTCCCAGCGAGGATGTGTGTGAGAGAGAGAGAGATGCGAGCAATCCTGTACACGACACTACAAAGTAAACACGTCCTGCGGGTATTTTCCCTGATTAGTCCATTAAAAAGTGTGAGACAGCAATCCCGCAGTATACAAGCCCCAAATCATCTCTGTACCAGACGCCTCCTGCTTTACAACATGAGCTGATTTGCAGTGTAATAACACTAGTAATACTTATAATCAGTTGTTTCTTAGAGAGCTGCTTGTGACACCAAAAAAACTCATCAGAAGGATTAAAGTACTGCATAAATTTCTGTCGGTTAGTGGAATTTTATTTCCGTGTGTGGGTCCTGATGATGCCGGATGACAATTGCCAGAGCCGTCCGGTCAACATGAACGCCACTTCATAAAAGATGCACCAGTATTTCCTCGCTCTGAGCTCCACCGGCTCCTCCCCCTCTCTACTCGTCTCCTCCAGATGCAGTCGTGTGTTCTGGTGAGCTCACATCGGGTCGAGGATTATCAATTTTTAGATAAGCTAGTAAATCCATAACCTAAAAAGTTGTTTATTAACCTCAACTTTGCCTTAACTGCAAGATCAAACATTCAAGAGACCTCACACCTTAAGTTCGAACAGATGATTTTTAAGTTGTTGTTTTGTTTTGTTTTTGTGATCATGAATTTACGTACATACACTTTAGATCACAGGTCTTCAAAATGGGAGTTACTGCAGGGGGTCCCCCAAATTATTATGTTTTTAATAATTTTTTTTTGAAAAGTTCTCTTTTGTTGAAAATACACAACATAATAAATCCAACGCATGAAAGATAAATCATCCTATTTGTAAAAACAAACAAACATTTAAAACGCAACATTTCTAAACGCACAAGCAGGACAAACAGGTAAGAAGAAAAAACAGGACATACTGACAGGAATGGTGAAGATTGTGGCTGGCTGGAGATTGGGGCTGAGGTGAGGGGGATGAATCCAGGTGGAGGCTTGGCAGAGAGGATTCTGGGGATGAGAGCTGGCTGTGGGGTTTGGCAGGATGGCGTGACGGACAGGTGATCCCAGATACTGCAGTAAATCTCACAATCAACAGGCAAACAAACAAACTTACAAAGACTGATTGGCAAACAGAAATTAGCTGCCGAGCAGGAAGCGTGAGTGGTACTGCGATCCAGCGTGGACCGGCTGCCGGTGCAGAGTTCTTTCAGCAAGATGTGATTGTTTGATGGCAGGCAGGTGCGCTGATTATCGATGATGGACTGGTGTGTGGCGAGAGCAGAGCTCGGAGCCAGATTGAGGTGGGGAGCTCGCCCACACACGAAAATAGGGTGCCAGATGGAGCGAGGCAGACAGGAGCTCTGGGAGATACAGTGGGAAACGGGAAAACATCAGAGACAACACTGGGGCACGACTGCGGCCGTGACACTAAAGAGGAGCACTTCCTCTTGAAGACCTTTGTTTAACTACAACTCCAAGCTTTTGATTGCAGCATGGAAGCACATTTCTGCTGTGCAAAAAAAACAACCCATTGTCCTATAATTTTGACTTATTATCCTATAAATTTGACTTAATAATAATAAAAATATGACTCAGCAATTAAATAATTTGACTGAGCATCTCATGATGATCATTTTGACGATGAAAACAAATTCAGTTAGTATTACACAGTTTTGATTTATCTCATAATTTTGAATTGGTGCTAAAAAAAATGATAAAACTTTAAAGAAACCTAATAAAAACATTATGAATTACCTATCTCATTGGTTTGTCTTACTAGCTCATGATTTTGAATCTGTTTATTTATCTCGTTATGTGTGTTACCCCTTGTCTAGACTGTAAACATCAGTGTCGTGCTTGTGCAATGGAAGCATTCACGCCACATTGAAGCGTCCGTCTATATCGGCTCTGTCTTGTCCGTGCATTTCAAGCATCAGCATAAAATGAGCAGCCAAACTTGTGTGCAGCTGTGCCCAGGGCAGTCAATTGTTGGCGATCTGAGAGTTCAGCAATGAAGTTGTCTTGTGGCAGTAAATGTACAGTTTGCCCATGAATAAATACTGCAGAAGAAGTTAAAGAAGCTACCGTGTCTTGCTTCCCAACTGCTGGGTGAAGTGAAACGAGACTTCAGCACCTCTCACTTTCAACACTTGGCACTTTGGTGTCTTAGTCAATTACAGTACAATTTTTGTTATGACAAGTTTTCTATTTCTTGTTTCGCTTACTTTCTGTTGTTGTAAAGTTTATGTACAGTTGTAATTTGTGAAGTTTTTTATGTAACATAAGCCTGCTGAGGGACTACAGTTAGAAATTAGCCTCTGGCTGTGATCTTGCATATTTACATGTAAACAGTCATTAATATGCACTGTCCTTATTTTAAATAAATAAATAAACAGAGTAGAGCGAGTTTTCTGGCTCAGGAGCACACTTTGCTTCGTCTGGGTTACAAAATGTAGATATATATTTTTATTTAGTGCCTTTCTGCTGGGCATCATCCTCGTGCTTTTGTGCGTACTGCCGAAAAAATAGACTTGAATTCTAGATAAACGCTTCAGGTCGTGTTTAAGCCTGTGACATGCAGCTGAGACCTGAGAAGCATGGAGCTGGTGCAGACAGTGGCATTGAAATAAGAGGATTTCTGTTGCATGAGATGTCCAAGTGAAAAACCCATCAGACCTTTCTGGCAGAAATTGACTTATTTACTTTACTTACTTAATGCACTTTTTTTTAAAAACATACTTTGGTATTTGTATTTTATATTTTCTTCTCCGTTCTATTTTACATAATGGGAGCAACCCGATTTCCCCCTGGGACCAGTAAAGTCTTTCTGATTCAGATGTACAACATCTAAGACAGAACATGCAAAGCTCTGCCATCATTTGAAGTTCACTCTTTTGGAAAAACACATTATTACCCAGCAGACACAATGACCTGGGGATTATTGTGATCAAATACTCATACAACATTCAAGCAGCTTCCTTTTTATCGCTCATACATAAACAACACAACTTCATTTGAAGATGTATTGTTTCTTACTGATTTTCTTGAGTCGTTAAATGTGCCCGCGTGCATGAATGCGTGTCAGTGTGTGATCTCTTGTGTGGCGTAGTCAGTGCGTGTATGTTGCAGTAGAAACACAAAGACTGATTCCACAGCCACAGTAAATAAATATATTGTGGTCTGGACAGGATTTTAAGTACAGCTCTGTCTTACTCTGTGTTTCTCCCTTGTTTGGCTGTGCAGAAATGACGACAAAGCCAATCCAATCAAATTAATATGCGACATGAGAGGAACCAGACAACATGGAGGCGGTGAGTGACTGCTGTGTGTGCGTTTGTGACTCACCACCTGAGACCGCTGAGCTCCTCACCGGGCTCTGATGCACCAGCTGTGTGCCGTGCATATATGATGGGTTTATATAGGCCTGAACCTGTTTAACCACAGTGACATCACACTAAAAGCAGGAGAGTGTTTTACTCAAAGTTCAGATCTATTTAACAAGTAGTTTTGTTATTTCTATTGTTACATTATGCTGATGCAAACACATTAAAACATGAGTCACATGAGTTTCACAGCTTTTTGTCTACGTGCATGAAACCTTAAGAGACCTAACAACATTTTATATGGAAGTTGGAAGTAACCAAAGAAGGGCTTAAAGTCATAATATGCATCATTTTTCCACAATGTATTAACTCATATAAACATAATGCTTCACTGTAGGCCAAAACTTTGGTATTTGACATCCAGGGGATGAGACTCAACGGTCAACTATCTTTTCATGACCATTTTTTTGTCATCTAAATTTCTCTGTATCCATTATGCTCTAAACAAACGAGTGAGTCACCACCCACTGATGAGATTTCAGCCTGGTTTAATTAGTGTTATGGGAAAGAGTGTACAGACAGAAAAATTATGGTTTTATGGGGTTTATGTGATTTTAAATGCTTTTTAAATGGTTCATTTGCAAAAACAGATCTGCATTTTTATTTATTTTTCATAAGTCCTGTCTGTTTTTTTGGAGCACTCTAAGGAATATCAATCAAACAGGTTTCTCAATTATTTTTTCGTTTCATAAATTGTGGTTCTCTGCTGGAAAACAGTGGGTTTTCCCCTCCAGGTTGGGGGTGAATTGCTGCCCCATGCGAAGGCGTTTAAGTGTGTCTTGTTCATGAGGGACGGTAAGACGGAGTGTGAGATTGACAGGCAGATTGGTGCAGCTTCACCAGTTTCACCAATTTGTGTATCAGATCTTGGTGGTGGAGCTACGTTCCAACCCTCACCTATGGTCGTGAGCTCTGTGCAGCGACTGAAAGAATGAGGCTGCGGATACGAGTAGCAGAAATGAGTTTCCACAGCCTTATAAACAGGGCGAAGACCTTGGACATCTGGGGGAGCTCAGAGTAGAGCTGCTGCTCGTTGGTGCTGAAAGGAGGCAGCTGAGGTGCTTCAGGGACCTAATCAGGGCACCTTTCTTTGGAGGTTTTCCAGAGCAAGTCCAACTAGGAGGAGGCCAAGAGGTAGACCCAGAATATGTCTCCCATCTGACCTGGGAATGTCTCAGGATGCCACAGGAGGAGCAGGAACGTGTTGCTTGGGAGAGGGACATCTGGGATACCCTGCTCAGCCTGCTGCCAAAATGGATGGATGGATGGAGATATTTTCTTATTGATCAGTCAGGGGAATATCAATCAAACTGTGTTTATTTGTTTTTGCAAATCAGCTCCTCATTTACTGGCTGGGTGCAGTGAATTCCTTGAGGTTTTTCTTCATAATAAATGACACAGCATGTTAATTAGTGAGCTTTACAGGTGTGAGGTGGATTTTATTACCTTCAGGTTGAGACAGGCTTGCTGTGTCCCGTTGTTTGAAGTCCTTATGCTAAGCTAAGCTAAGCTAACTGGCAGGTGGTTGTATCCAATTTTGTGTACATACATGAGAGTGAACTCAATCTTCTCAACTTTCTCAAGAACAAAAACAGCATTTCCTCAAAATAAACACCCAGTCGTCATCATTTTATCAAGTTTCCAAACAAAACTTTTTATTGGACCCTCCTTGTTTGCTCTGTTTCTGTGTGAAGAGAAAAATCAATCCCTAGTTGTTTTTTTTAGCAACCTGTAGCCACTTTAACCTTGTTTATATAGTGAATGAACTGCCTTAAGGGTTAGAAAAAGAACTGATCAGAAAAGTAACCATATATAAAACAAAGCTGACCCAAGAGAAATAATCAACTACTCTGTTTGACTTTATCTGGTGCTGAAATGGAGTTTCAACAGGAAAGTTAACATCAATTTAAGGCTCCAGTTCACCTCTCAAGATTAAAATCACGGCAGCCAAATTGAACCAGACTTCTTCAGACAGTTTCCAAAAGGATTTTCCTCTAAAGTGCCCTTGAGCCAAAGCTTGACTCCCAACTGTAGAGGACTATATGTTCCTGGCAGCTCTGAGGTGTCAGTGCTAAAGCAGAAAGTGTGAACTATAATGTAAGTTACAGGAAAATGAATGTAAACTAAATTGTTCTGATCCGGTAAAGGGGATTTAAATGTTTTGACATTTAAAGTTACATCCACGCTGCTTAGTACCAGCCGTTTTTAATGAGAACTTTAAAGAAAATTCAGCGAGGTATCAAGTATCCTGCTGGTTCCCTCTTCATTCCTTCACTTTGGGAATTCCAGAGTGGATTCAGTTTCCATCTCTCTTAATGTGTCCTTGAACATGACACCAATCGAAGGTGCTCCGACCTCCCCAGTGAAACCGATGAATGTTTGATGCTGTGGAGCTTTGACCACAAGTACTTCAAGTTGTTGGTGCAGCTCTCTGCTCAACACAGCAAACCAAACCAAACCTTTATTCTTAAGTGTTCCCTTTTTTTTTGGTTTCACTTCAGGTTGTATTTTTGGTTTCAGTTTCAGATGCATATTGTGAATTTCACACATTTCTGAAAAAATGATAAACAGACTGAGACTTTGATTCAAGTGTTTATCCTTCACATAACTCAATAAAACATGTGCTACAGTATCTGTGCTGTTAAAAATTTATACTGCTCAATATAAACTGTTTCTGATTTATTAGAAACATCTACACATTTTCTGTGGCCTTTTCAAGGCTCCAAACCTTGATATGAAGTCCTTGATCTTAAATTATTTTTTTTTTCATTGAGTTGATGTCAGCTGTTTGATCTCGGGCTGTGAAAACAGCAGTTTTCGGTGAAAGCTTGACAGGGAGTTTGGGATGCTTTTCCCCAAAAGGCTGCGTGTTAGATCAGCATTTTATCTTCCTTCCTCTGAGCCACTGCTGAAAAAATAAAGCTGAATGGAAATAAATAAATATTCTGGAGCTGGGCTGGAGAGAAAACTAACAGCCCTAGTTTGGGCTTTTACTTTGTGTTTTTATATATTTCCAACTTGTTTATTCCTTTCACAAGCAATTTGAATCCTAGGATTGCCTCAAAAAAAAATCTCTTTATTTCAAAACACATTTGGGAAGTAAACAAGAGAAGGTAACTGGAGGAGCTGGAGGAGAGTTTTATTACTCTAGTTTATTGCTGGAGGGAAAATAGGATGATGAAAAACTATGGTGGAAATTCAGGTGATGCTGTCATACAAGACATGTAATCAGACTGCTAAATGGCCAACCCAGCTGAACTAAAGCCACAGCTCTTAGACCATAAATACAACAAATATTCTTACAGCCTTAAGTCAAGTTAAACTTGGCCTTGTTTTGGAGAGAAATGCTCAGGGAAAGTGCTCTGAGATGGGTCATTTTAATTACGAGAACAACCAATTAGTCTTTTCTCTTGTTAACATGCATAACGCTGCAACAAAACATAAATTTCACCTTCGTGTAACTTGTTCAGCTCAATTTATACGATTTATTAATATTAAAATACCCACTGCTCCTGGCAGGTCGGCAGACTGCTCAACTAAACTCCATTTTAAGAGCAGGTGTTTTATGGTAGGGCTTTATATTTTCACAGTAAAAACCTACACTTACACAATCACTAACCTGTTGATTCCACTGGCTGCACTTCCGACCAGCAGCGTTTCAGAAGCGTCTGTTTTTTATCAGAATTTGTATTTTTCAGTTTTGAAAGACTTCAGTAATTAAGACAAATGGCAAATGTCTGATAAAGAGCAGTGCACAGCTGTTTCCTCAAGCTTTTTTTTTATCCCAGTCCCAAAAACGGACAAGGAAAGGTTAAAGGAAAATTTGGCACTTTTCTTCTGGATCTTCAGTCAGTGTTGATGGTGTTGATGGTAAATGTAATCAACTAATTCCTCTGTGTGCTATATTTACCAAGACCGCTGAGTTCTTCTGCAGCAAAATCTGTTCCGCATCCAGTGAGTTACAGTGATGTAGTTGGTGTTAATGAAGAACTACAGGCTTGGTGTTCCAGTCTCCACCTCTGGGTTGCCAGGGATCGTGTACGATGAGTATTTTTTATTACTTAACACTATGCTTTAGCCAACAAAGTAATAGCTATAAGCTAGGGTGATGAAAAGACAACAACATGGGCGTGAGCGTCAACAGTTCACCTGCAATGCATCCTGGTACATGTAGGCGCAGCTCTGCAATCTGAAAGACTTAATTTTTCTTGTTCAACATAGCATGGACTGACTACGTTAACCATCAGCAATGATTGGACATCCACTTGATGCAAAAATGGCAATTAAAATAGTTAGGAATGTTCATGTATGCACAAATTAACTCTTCCCAAGATTTACCGATAAGGTGTATTTTGAATTGGGTCGCGATAGTTTTTAAAAATGTAGGTCCCAAAAAAACAAAGTTTGGCAAACACCGCTCTAACAAAAAGTGCCACAACAATACAAGCATGTTCCTCCCATCCATTCCCCAGAAAATATTGTTTACTTTATATAGCAATGAATAATACTTGACTGATATCGGATTACACATTTGATTAAGCCCAGCTTGTGATACAGTATCTGCTCACACATCTTCATTCAGCTGCAAATATCTCAATTACACAAGCAACATGCTCTCAGAAGTCATTAAATTCTCCTGCGACCTGGTTTCATACCGTACGCCGGTCACGCTGATCTAAAAATATGATTTGCTCTCTTAGCTGATGACAATTTCTTCAGACAACCGTGAAGATGAAACGTTTTTTTATCTGACAGCGGCCCAACCTTTTTGCATCCTCGGAGAGCGATGTGATTGAGACGAGTGACACTGTTGTGTCAAGCCGGTCGATAGCCTTCCTCCTTCCCTCCAGCCGCTCGGCAATTAACCAGCAGCAGCAGATGAAGACAAAAGATCATTAGGGAGGCTAAGCCCTAACGATCAGCTCTGCCTGTGCGTGTGTGCATGTGTGCGTGTGTGTTTGTTTGCTGTCTGTCTGTGCTGTGTTTGTGTATCTCTTCCTATGTCAGTAAATGCGTAGGTTGTGCTGCCATCGACACAGGAAATCATTAGACCCCGCTGTGCTTCTTAAACTCCAGATCCTATAGTCTCCATACCTGTGCTCCCTCTTAATGCAAAGTGGGAAATTCAATCAGAGTGTGGCAAATTAAAGGGACAGTTCACCCTTTCTGTTCACCCGCTGGCCTGTAGTGCTGTTTACCCATCTAGATTTTTTTTGGTGTGAGCTGATGACTTTTGGAGATATCAGCCGTAGAGATGTCTGCCTTCTTTCCAACATAATCGTACTAAGTGGCACTCGTCTTTTGGTGTACTAACCGCCAAAAAAAAGTCTGAAAATTTCAAAACCAGTGTCTCTTTCAAAACATCATGACCCAGATACTCAGTATAATCCACAGACCTTGTTGTGAGCTGTTTCACGTAGGAACTACTTCCTGAACTCTGGTTTTGAGTGTTTCACGTGTATATTTTTGGTGCTTTGAGCACCACAAGCTGAGTGTAATTTAATCCCATTATACTGGAGAGAAGGCAAACATCTCTATGGACGACATCTCCAAGACTCTGCAACTCACAATACAACATCACACCACAGGCCAGGGAGAAATATGTAGTTTTGATCTTGGAGTGAACTTCCCGTTTAAGTGTAATATTTAATGACTCAATTTAAGACTGCAGGACCCGTTCCATTGCATTTTAATATGGTAGGAAATTGCTTATTTCTATCTTTTCACCACCTCTGGGATGCAGCTTCAGCACATTCACACATGCTCAATCTGTCAGCCTGTCTGTCTGTCTCTTTCTCTGCGCGTTCATTCGGATCACGTCTTTACTGTCAACGTCGTTTGTGTTCCAAACAGACCGGCGCTTGACCCTCCGCTAAGCCCACAACAGCTGCACGTCTCTGGGGTTACAGGCCCGGACTTACCCCCTTCAAATCCAGGTGGCCTCTGGAGCACAAGAAGTGGAGGAGGATGGATTAGTGGTGTCAGCGTGAGGGTTACAAGAACCTCAAAAAACAAACAAAAAACCCTATCAATTTGTCGCCTCGGTTTACATCCGTGCAGACTGAGGGCTTCTATCTAAATGGGCTGATTAACCTCAGGGCGCCCATTCCGTGCCTCAGCTGCTTGAGCTGAAAGTTTGAAAGTGCACGAAATAGCTCACTTTGAATTTTATGCAAATGAAGTTGTGGCACAAACAGCCTCTTCACCAATTGCAGTAGCACGTCTCAGCTGCTAATCTACCGAGCCCGGCACCCTTGAACTCAAGAGAGAGAGAGACGTTTATAACTGAAGAGTCCTCTGACCTGATCTCAGCTCCACATTGTCAGACCTCCCCCGCGATCCATCTGACGGTCACCAGTCATGACAGCTGGGCTGATATTGTTTTCACCTTGTGAGTCTGTGTGTGTGTGTCATCATGGCAAAATGTGGTCCTGGAGACACCTACTGTTATTGAATTGCGATGCAATAGTGTCACAACAGTGCAAGACGCAGTCATGAAACTTCAGAGGTGTGTAGTTGAGATCAAATGAAAGCCAAGTTTGAAGATGGGTGTGGCCCAACACATGGGCACATGAGTACTCATAATACTCATAATTTAGTAATAACAACTGAGTGCTTGTGGGTCAGAGCGTGGCATGGTCTTACTGAGAATAAGCAGGGACGTCTCTGAAAAAAAAAAGCTGTCTGGATGGCAGCATGTGTTGCTCCAAACCCTGTCTGCACCTTTCAGCTTTAATAGGGCCTTAAAAGATGGACTAGTCTGACTCAGCAGATGCACACAGCAGGTATAGACTTACGGTGGTACGTCGTGTCTGTTACCCTCAGTGTCTGCTGGTCGTGTCTGGAAGGGAACCCCAAATTTTGCGGGACTCTCGCAAGATTTGTCATATTTTCGGTGAAAGCGTTCACTCCTGCGAGATCTTGTGGGGCTGGGGTTCCCCTCTAGGCACCGTGTCGGCGTGGAGTGATGACATTAAACAGCAGGCCTCAGTGAGTGACGAAGGTTCCTTTTAGGATGGCGATATTAATGTTTTACATAGTAGTCAGACGTTGGTTGTGACAATAGCCAGAAACGGACCACCTCCGCCTCATTTGAGTGATGAAGTACTGTGTAATATATATTAAAAAATATATATATGAATTAACTTTTTTCCATCAGGTAGTCAAGGTTTTCGGGAACAAAGTTTCTTTCTGTTAATATTTCTGATCCACTATGACACATCGTAGTCCTCTGTACGCTCAATCTCAGTGTTTGGTCTCAGACAGCAGCACTCTTCATGAAGTAAAGGTTTGTGTATTTCCATCCTTGTGAGCGACGGAACATTGCGAGGGTGCCTCTTTCATACCCATTCATGATACTATTGTACCACCTGTTACCGATCAACCTGTTTACTTTTGAATGTTCCCATGATTTGCATGTGTTTTTGTCTCTTGTTGCTCCTGTCCCAACTTTATAAAAGTAAATATGAGTTTGAACAATCAATTACTAATTGTCTTTGTGCTGTATTCAATTGAATTCAAGTCGAAAATGATTTGCAAATAATTGCATTCTGTTTTTGTTTACAATGTCTCAAATTTTTGGGATTCGAGGTGATGGTTTGGGGTTTGGGACCTTGAAGAGACAGGAGCTGAAACAGAGTGTTCCAGACAGAGGGGTCGATGGAGGTGCTGCAGCTTTGGCAAGTATGAGAAAAGTAATGTGTTTTTTGAACAGTAAAGCATGTAAAGCCATTCTAGAGGAAAAAGAAAGGTAGAAGTAGCTTAATGTGGGCACTTTAACACGTCTGGAGAAACGTGCGACTGAGGATTGAGGAAGCGAAATGAAAAGCCGGATTTGATTCTCAGATTGAACAGCCAGTCTGGCAGACCTTCATCATCTTTCTCGGCTCGCGTTTCCACAGCTGCTTGCGGCACAGTCCGGGCGAAGGTGTGGCTAATGGTCTGCGGAGAGGAAGGCGGAGGAGGAAGATCAAAAGCGCAGCCGAATCTGAACACGGAGGATTGTGCGAGCTCGTGCGCGAGATTGGTGCGAATTTCACGTGTCGTTAACTGACGCTTCTACAGCCCGAGGCGACAGATGAAGGGAGCGAAAAACTTCCTTTTGATCTCCCCCGTACCACCACCTTCCCTCCCTCCCTCCTTCCCTCCATCACCATCTCTCCCAGTGTTTCTCCACTTTTATTTATGGCTCTCATTCAAACCGCTCTCCCCCCTCTCTCTTCTGTGCAATTCCCAGAACATCCTGTCTTCTTGCTCGCCGCGTCATCTTTCAGATGCGGCTCTTGTTACCAGCCATCCACCCTTCTTACCACATCCCCTGTGGTCAGTAGGGGCCTGCCATGGAGAGACATCACTCACACACACACACACACACACACCCTTGATCTCTGACCCTGCTCTCCTTCCCACCACCATCAGCTCCTGCCATGTTGTAAAACCACAGAGTTTGTATTGATTGCCACTCACTTCTCATCCCTCTTTCCCCTGTCAGTCTTTTCATCACATTTTTCCCTCTGACTGTTTGATTTACACGCACGCACGCTGTAATACACAAAAAGATACAACACAGCGCGAGATCCTTTTATTTTCACAGAGGGAAAATAGACGAATAAAGAAAGAATCGGGGGGGGGGAACACTGACAACACTGACATTAGATGCCACCACGTGATTCACCTACTGATGCGTTGCGCTGCATGACAATGCATGGACATGAACACACACACATACACACACACTCACACACACAATCTCTGTCGTCAAAAATGACCTTAAGGATACAGAATACGTAACCACTTACGGCAATCACGCAGTCTCGCACATACACACACGTACACACACTGCTCATATGATATTCTGACCATGTTTAAAGCTAAGCTCAGTTTAATCACCAGCTTAACCTTTTGCTGACTCCCTATCACTCTTACTCAGTGTGTGTGTGTGTGTTCAGCTGTGAATAATGGCATGTTTTCAATCTACAAATATATCACAGTGTCAGTTTAAGCAGAAATACTTCCCCCGCTGACTGTGATTCAGATCAAAGAGTCATAAAATTTCATTTACGGTACTGAATAGTTAATTAACGCATCTTCCATTAGTGTCGGCAGTGATATCCCATCACAGGAAAACCTTTATTGATTTTGATCGTTGAAGCTTCTTACTGTAAAGGTCCAGTGTATCAGATTTACAGAGGATCTACTGGCAGAATAAGTATGTTTTTATTAGTGTATAATCTCCTGAAAATAAGAAACTTTGCATTTCTATCATCCATAGTTGGACACTTTTGCCAAAAAAAACAAAAAACAGTTGCTGCCTGTTTACTAGTCTGAACGGGGACATATTTATCAGACAGCTAAAACACCTGCGATAGCGCCCTTTCACCGACTGGTAAAAACAAGGCTGAAGTAAATTGTCAAAACGTCACACTGCTAGAAAGGTAAGAAGTTAGACTTTACTTTAACGGCATCATATTAGCTGAAAATAAAATATCTGTGGACTGAGATATGACCTGTCTCTTATACACATATAGATGTGTATAAGAGACAGTCTCAAACAAGTGTTATTTATCATGAACACACCGATGTGAGTCTGCCAGCTGATGTGACTGTTTCTGCATTTTTCTGAGCCTTTTAAGCCTTTCTTCTGTCAGTAGAATATGGCAGAAATGGAATATAATATTCAAAAGCTTGTTTTCATAAGTTTGATCACCTGAAAGTATTAACTGTTGTGGTTTTGTTTCCTTACATTGAAACATTTATATCTATAGTTTTGCATGTATTTACAGTATTGTCATGTTTGTATAGTTCTAGAAAGAGCCTTTTGTGTATTTTTTGGAGTTTCATGGCCACCATAGATTATCCTGCACACTTGGAAGGGGAGGGTGAGGGTGAGCATAATACAACAAAAGTTACTAAAAGTTTGTTTTACCATTTTGAAAAATTGTTAACACTTACATAAGTAAGACTGTCGTCACCTGGACGAGCTCGTGGCTGTAGTGAGATCCCCCCACGATGACGTAGAGAACACGAGGCCGACTTGTGACGCCCCTGAGTTCAGTTTGTAGAAACCGGTTGCAATGCTCCATCTATCCACCAGGAGGAGCAGTGAGCACGGAAGCTAAAGTGGTTTACTGCGCCTGTTATTACTGTAATCTATCATAAACATATTTGATGAGGGAGTGTGCTTCCCACACAGCGCGTATTTAATCATTGTCAGGCTACCACATGATAAGGTTATGCTTCAGCTTTTTGTTATTCAAAAGAACTTTAAAAGGATTCAAACCAGACTTTGATGAAGATTGATTAAATAGCAAATATCAACGTTTCTCAGGAGTGCTGACACTACATTTAGACCAGCATGGAACTGCATAACTGAATAAAGCCCCGTACATTAAACTATCCCTCGATGCAACTGCCGCACATCCTCTCGTCTTTAATAACCACAATGTGTTGAACACTGTAAAGGCAATTTGTCCGTCTACACTCTCGCTTAATGACCAAATTAAGATGTGACAGAGACTTTTCACCTCCTCTTTCTGTCTCTCTGTCTGCCTCATGAGCTGTGGTCCCTGCAGGCAGACAACAGAGACCAGAGAAAAGAATTGATCCCAAGAGACAGCGCGCTGTCATGGCCGACTGTTGTGTTCTTTAAAGATGCAATAAGCGATTGTAAAGAAATCTAGCTGACTGTTGAGTCTCACATGCAGGTCGTCAAATACTGACGCGTTGGGTTGGTGGCTGTGAGACTCAACAATCGACTGCCTTTGAGCCACCAACGCAAAATGTGGGTTTTTGACAACCAAAGAATGAGACTCAACAATAGTTTTCAAACTGGGGTTCTTGAATGGTTTGTAGGGGGTCCTCAGCAAATGCGCCTTAGAACCTTACTTCTATTCTATCCCATTTTCGGAAAGAAAAAGAAAAGAAATAGCATTGGCCTGTTTGATTTGAGTGATCCTTGTAGGGCTGCTAGGTCTTACTAGCCTGCATGAATTTTCTAAAGCCTGAAAACTGAGCCTTGCCTGATAGAAGACTTAATTGTAAAGTCATTTCCATATTCTAGTCTTACTGATTTCCCCTGGGGGACGGAGGGTTGGATTTTCCCTAACCAGTCACTAGAGACAAATGTTGTGTTTGCTACCACAGAAAAAAAGTAAGAAGTCCCTGTAATGTTACTACGTCATCTTCATGTCCTCTTCACAGCAGAGTTGATCCAGACTGTGAAAAGCTAACGCTAGCTAATTAGCAGCTATTAACATAGCAAAACGGGAGGTCTGCCAAATATGTTTTGGTGCTGCAGAGCTGGAAACCACGGGTAGTGTAACAGACTCAGGCTCATAGCTGCTAATCAGCTAACTAGTTTTGCTGTTTCATAAATACTTTACATAAGCCGTCAACTTAAAACTGCCTCGACAGCAGCGTCTGTCTTCTCTATATAAGTCACCATTGTTGTTTTTTCTCCTCCTCGGTTCCAGCACACGCCTTGACAACAGCTTGAAAACAACACTATAACCACCCTGATTGGCAGTGATTGGCTAATCAACATTCCCCCCGCAGCGCTTATTAGCTGCTCATTTTTCAATCGAGAAACTGTTGTTACATATCACCAATACAATGTCAGAACAGAGAATCAGTCGACTCGGCGGTTTAAGTGAATTTGAAGGTCTGGACTGAGGCAAAACGTAGCCAAGAGGAGGTGCTGAAGTCTAGTTTTCTCTCAGACCACCTGAATTACATCATGCTTAAATGTTATTATGGATTTTTTTGCCC
>JAJHUR010140495.1:213894-258930 GCA_027495735.1 Lutjanus campechanus | reverse complement strand
TAATGTGTTTTTTGAACAGTAAAGCATGTAAAGCCATTCTAGAGGAAAAAGAAAGGTAGAAGTAGCTTAATGTGGGCACTTTAACACGTCTGGAGAAACGTGCGACTGAGGATTGAGGAAGCGAAATGAAAAGCCGGATTTGATTCTCAGATTGAACAGCCAGTCTGGCAGACCTTCATCATCTTTCTCGGCTCGCGTTTCCACAGCTGCTTGCGGCACAGTCCGGGCGAAGGTGTGGCTAATGGTCTGCGGAGAGGAAGGCGGAGGAGGAAGATCAAAAGCGCAGCCGAATCTGAACACGGAGGATTGTGCGAGCTCGTGCGCGAGATTGGTGCGAATTTCACGTGTCGTTAACTGACGCTTCTACAGCCCGAGGCGACAGATGAAGGGAGCGAAAAACTTCCTTTTGATCTCCCCCGTACCACCACCTTCCCTCCCTCCCTCCTTCCCTCCATCACCATCTCTCCCAGTGTTTCTCCACTTTTATTTATGGCTCTCATTCAAACCGCTCTCCCCCCTCTCTCTTCTGTGCAATTCCCAGAACATCCTGTCTTCTTGCTCGCCGCGTCATCTTTCAGATGCGGCTCTTGTTACCAGCCATCCACCCTTCTTACCACATCCCCTGTGGTCAGTAGGGGCCTGCCATGGAGAGACATCACTCACACACACACACACACACACCCTTGATCTCTGACCCTGCTCTCCTTCCCACCACCATCAGCTCCTGCCATGTTGTAAAACCACAGAGTTTGTATTGATTGCCACTCACTTCTCATCCCTCTTTCCCCTGTCAGTCTTTTCATCACATTTTTCCCTCTGACTGTTTGATTTACACGCACGCACGCTGTAATACACAAAAAGATACAACACAGCGCGAGATCCTTTTATTTTCACAGAGGGAAAATAGACGAATAAAGAAAGAATCGGGGGGGGGGAACACTGACAACACTGACGTTAGATGCCACCACGTGATTCACCTACTGATGCGTTGCGCTGCATGACAATGCATGGACGTGAACACACACACACAAACACACACACACACACACAATCTCTGTCGTCAAAAATGACCTTAAGGATACAGAATACGTAACCACTTACGGCAATCATGCAGTCTCGCACATACACACACGTACACACACTGCTCATATGATATTCTGACCATGTTTAAAGCTAAGCTCAGTTTAATCACCAGCTTAACCTTTTGCTGACTCCCTATCACTCTTACTCAGTGTGTGTGTGTGTGTTCAGCTGTGAATAATGGCATGTTTTCAATCTACAAATATATCACAGTGTCAATTTAAGCAGAAATACTTCCCCCGCTGACTGTGATTCAGATCAAAGAGTCATAAGATTTCATTTACGGTACTGAATAGTTAATTAACGCATCTTCCATTAGTGTCGGCAGTGATATCCCATCACAGGAAAACCTTTATTGATTCTGATCGTTGAAGCTTCTTACTGTAAAGGTCCAGTGTATCAGATTTACAGAGGATCTACTGGCAGAATAAGTATGTTTTTATTGGTGTATAATCTCCTGAAAATAAGAAACATTGGATTTCTATCATCCATAGTTGGACACTTTCGCCAAAAAACAAAACAAAAAAACAGTTGCTGCCTGTTTACTAGTCTGAACGGGGACATATTTATCAGACAGCTAAAACACCTGCGATAGCGCCCTTTCACCGACTGGTAAAAACAAGGCTGAAGTAAATTGTCAAAACGTCACACTGCTAGAAAGGTAAGAAGTTAGACTTTACTTTAACGGCATCATATTAGCTGAAAATAAAATATCTGTGGACTGAGATATGACCTTCTACGTGACTTTCACGGTCACCGTACGTTCTTAGAAGTGGAGGATGAGATGAGGTGGTTGCAAACTGCAAGCTCACCACTCGGCAGCCCTGATCATAGTATAGTATTTATAGGTATGCAAAGATGCATTTTAAATACATAATGATGATGACTATGGAGTCATAAGTAATATTAAAAATGTGTAAATATGAACACGGAGTATCGTAGCAGCCCAGGGAAGCCTCCCAGGATGCACCGAGGCAACAGACTGACGGGTACGAGTCTCTTTTTGTGGTGTTCCTGTATTTTTAACTGGTGTTCTTTTGTTTTACTCGACAACATTTCCCCTGTTTCCACACTTCCATTGTTGTTCTATAATTAGTCATTCCAGTGAACGCAGGTAGACTGTGTGATGTGGTGAGCCCGGCGGAAACGCTCAGAGCGGCTGACGCAGTTGAAAATAGATAAATTAATGCTTTGCTGTTTAATTAATTCAATCAGATATTTAAATGAAATAAAACTGATTACTTATTATTATGATTAATGCTTATTTTCTGTGTATTTAATTGTGTTTGATGTTGCATCTTCATGTTACAGTGTGTTCTCTTGATGTTTCTGAGCACTGAATCCTTGCTGGGAGAAGATTACACTGTAATGTGAAATTCTGGGTACTATTATTAAACGAGGTGTTCTTAAAGGTGACATAAAGCTACAGTAGGCAAATAGTTATATTTTTGGTACATTAGGTGTCATATATCCTGTTCTGAAGAGAAGCCAGAAAATTACTCAGAGTAAAAAATCAGGCCAAACTCCAGGGGAGTGCTTTAAGAAATCGAAGCGTGTAGAGAGAGTTAGAGAAGCTCGCTTTAGTCTGGCTGACGAAACGAAACAAGTCAATAACGCAGCCTGAGGCTAACAATGATTCTGGTGCCTGCAGGAAAACCTTGAGCTGCGTAGTTCTGTATTAAAACTATTACTATTGAGGGATGCTCAAAAAAAAAAGAGGCAAATACCAAGAATAATAGTAGGACTGTGAGAGACTGCAGTGTAAATGTTATGAGACAGTCCTTCCTCAAATTGGGCTGAGGAAAGACATGATGGATTGTTCTCATGCAGCTGGTCTACAATATACACAATATTTTTCATTCTCAAACAAGTGTTATTTATCATGAACACACCGATGTGAGTCTGCCAGCTGATGTGACTGTTTCTGCATTTTTCTGAGCCTTTTAAGCCTTTCTTCTGTCAGTAGAATATGGCAGAAATGGAATATAATATTCAAAAGCTTGTTTTCATAAGTTTGATCACCTGAAAGTATTAACTGTTGTGGTTTTGTTTCCTTACATTGAAACATTTATATCTATAGTTTTGCATGTATTTACAGTATTGTCATGTTTGTATAGTTCTAGAAAGAGCCTTTTGTGTATTTTTTGGAGTTTCATGGCCACCATAGATTATCCTGCACACTTGGAAGGGGAGGGTGAGGGTGAGCATAATACAACAAAAGTTACTAAAAGTTTGTTTTACCATTTTGAAAAATTGTTAACACTTACATAAGTAAGACTGTCGTCACCTGGACGAGCTCGTGGCTGTAGTGAGATCCCCCCACGATGACGTAGAGAACACGAGGCCGACTCGTGACGCCCCTGAGTTCAGTTTGTAGAAACCGGTTGCAATGCTCCATCTATCCACCAGGAGGAGCAGTGAGCGCGGAAGCTAAAGTGGTCTACTGCGCCTGTTATTACTGTAATCTATCATAAACATATTTGATGAGGGAGTGTGCTTCCCACACAGCGCGTATTTAATCATTGTCAGGCTACCACATGATAAGGTCTAAATATTATGCTTCAGCTTTTTGTTATTCAAAAGAACTTAAAAGGATTCAAACCAGACTTTGATGAAGATTGATTAAATAGCAAATATCAACGTTTCTCAAGAGTGCTGACACTACATTTAGACCAGCATGGAACTGCATAACTGAATAAAACCCCGTACATTAAACTATCCCTCGATGCAACTGCCGCACATCCTCTCGTCTTTAATAACCACAATGTGTTGAACACTGTAAAGGCAATTTGTCCGTCTACACTCTCGCTTAATGACCAAATTAAGATGTGACAGAGACTTTTCACCTCCTCTTTCTGTCTCTCTGTCTGCCTCATGAGCTGTGGTCCCTGCAGGCAGACAACAGAGACCAGAGAAAAGAATTGATCCCAAGAGACAGCGCGCTGTCATGGCCGACTGTTGTGTTCTTTAAAGATGCAATAAGCGATTGTAAAGAAATCTAGCTGACTGTTGAGTCTCACATGCAGGTCGTCAAATACTGACGCGTTGGGTTGGTGGCTGTGAGACTCAACAATCGACTGCCTTTGAGCCACCAACGCAAAATGTGGGTTTTTGACAACCAAAGAAAGAGACTCAACAATAGTTTTCAAACTGGGGTTCTTGAATGGTTTGTAGGGGGTCCTCAGCAAATGCACAAATAGAACCTTACTTCTATTCTATCCCATTTTTGGAAAGAAAAAGAAAAGAAATAACATTGGCCTGTTTGATTTGAGTGATCCTTGTAGGGCTGCACGATATGGTAAGAAAAATCGTCTTGCAATGATTCACGATTGGTGGAAATAATTTCTTTTAACAATTTCACATTCATTGAAAAAACCTTTACAATCATGATGATTTGACATTTCAAACATTTAAACAAAATCATATATTGATTAATTGTGCAGCCTTAGATTCTACTTTGATCACTGATTGATGGTGAAGACATTTTTTTTTAAATCTTCAAACCCAAAAAATGAAAAAAACTACCCAGAAAGGGACTCCTTGAGACAAAATTCTCATAAACTGGAGGTCCGTGGGTTGATGTCCATTGTGGGATTCAATGACATTAAAGAGTTTGGGAACCTCTGACCTGTCTTATTGGCCTGCATGTATTTTCTAAAGCCTGAAAACTGAGCCTTGCCTGATAGAAGACTTAATTGTAAAGTCATTTCCATATTCTAGTCTTACTGATTTCCCCTGGGGGACGGGGTTTGGATTTTCCCTAACCAGTCACTAGAGACAAATGTTGTGTTTGCTACCACAGAAAAAAAGTAAGAAGTCCCTGTAATGTTACTACGTCATCTTCATGTCCTCTTCACAGCAGATCCAGACTGTGAAAAGCTAACGCTAGCTAATTAGCATCTATTAACATAGCAAAACGGGAGGTCTGCCAAATATGTTTTGGTGCTGCAGAGCTGGAAACCACGGGTAGTGTAACAGACTCAGGCTCATAGCTGCTAATCAGCTAACTAGTTTTGCTGTTTCATAAATACTTTACATAAGCCGTCAACTTAAAACTGCCTCGACAGCAGCGTCTGTCTTCTCTATATAAGTCACCATTGTTGTTTTTCCTCCTCCTCGGTTCCAGCACACGCCTTGACAACAGAAAACAACACTATAACCACCCTGATTGGCAGTGATTGGCTAATCAACATTCCCCCCGCAGCGCTTATTAGCTGCTCATTTTTCAATCGAGAAACTGTTGTTACATATCACCAATACAATGTCAGAACAGAGAATCAGTCGACTCGGCGGTTTAAGTGAATTTGAAGGTCTGGACTGAGGCAAAACGGAGCCAAGAGGAGGTGCTGAAGTCTAGTTTTCTCTCAGACCACCTGAATTACATCATGCTTAAATGTTATTATGGATTTTTTTGCCCATTAACACCAAAAATGAACTGCCTACCCCAGCTTTAATCCCTCAATTCCTGTTTCCGCCCGTACTATTTTCCTTTAAATTAGCCTCTCACTACTATATATACTGTATATTTTTTCCTTTCTTTTATGATAATAATAATAACTTAAAAAAAATCAATAAATGTTTTTTAGGATACAGTTTAGGGTGTGTTACCTTAAAGCAACACAGTACCATTATGATAAAGAATCAGAAACACTGCTTACAGTGTGATACCACTATTTTGTGTTGCTGCCACCTTTGGATCACTGCTTGAGTTAAAATAAAATAAAACGGTTACATGCTATCTTATACTATTTGAACAGTATATAAACCTAATTGTACAATCACAAAAATGTCTAAATAACTACTTAATTATCAAATAAAGTATTATAAACAAATCAAAATCAAACTCACTCAACTATTAATTTGAATATTTATTTTTCCAGATTGTAAATGACAGAAAAAAAGGTGTTTTCAGACCTGTTATGTGGAGCTGAACCATGATTCAACATGAGTTATAACAACTTATAACACTAGTATTAGTTTCCTTAGCGTCCTGCCTCTTTTTCAAAGTTTTGCACCACAATTTTAGGATGCATTGTGAGTATAAAAGGTCAAAAATGGGCGTGTTAGCTCCCAGCAGAGCTGAACCATAGAGGGTATTAAATATTCTTGGCGTATATTGTTCTGTAAAAACAAAGGATAGACCTTCAGAACTGGGAATCATCTTTGAAAAGTGAAAACTTATCAGTGCAGTCGTGCCAGGCTTTTCCTTTCATGCACATTATCTCACGCTGCCTCCTTTCCGTTTCTCCTGCCTCCTCGGCCGGCTGACGGAGCGAGACCGCTCAGGCTGGCCGAGGTATCCGCCCCCTCGGTTTCTCCTTCCCACTTCTGTTTCCTTTCTGCTCCATCAATCTCTTGCCTCCTGCCCGACATTCCTCCTCCTCCTCCTCCTCTGTCTCTTCCTCCATTTGTTATCCTCTCTCTCTCCATCTCTCCACCACCACCCTCCCACCTTGGAACCACTACAGTGCTCTGTTGCTATGACAGCAAAGGTAATGTCAAGGCGAGAGATCAGCGAACCTGTTTTTAACCTTTTGTTTGTGTGCCTAAATCGCACAGACACACACACACACACACACACACACACACACACTCCAGTCCTCAGGTGGCTGCATCTTTATAGGCTCCTTCTCATAAAACCCAACAGGATCTTGTTGCCTATCTTGTTTGCCGCCTCTCTCAAGGATAGGCACCTGTGGCTTTCATACCGTTACTATGGCAACCTATATGGATCCCTTACTTGATCCTTCATTGGCTGAAATGCCCCAAGCAGGTTGTGTCTCTAACGGTTGGAAGGGTGGCGGAGGTACAGTTCATTAGCAACATATTTTTTTGGCTGGATTTTGTCTGGAACCGTAGAAGGAAAGAATCGTCATCAGCTTTGTAAACAGCTTTGTATCCCGGGAAACGGGATTCTCGGTAAATCTAATCAAGACCATTTCCTGTTTCCCGGAAAATATAACGATGGTAAACAGGGAAAAATGTTTTACTATCTTTTTTAAACACAGAACATACTAAAATATATTCAGAAAAATGTAGGCCGACAATAGTGTCATAAAACATGTAGCAGATATGCGTGTGTGTGCGTAACACAACACAGCCTATTAATTAACACAAAGCACTATGATTAAAAAGCACATGCATGCTCTGAGTCTGACCTTGTGGGATTACGCCTCTATTGTAGGTAGCACGGTAACGGTAATACCTTTTGGCCCATCAGATTCATTGAATTCATCTGTTGCAGTTAGCTCGCACTCGCAGCCTCAGCTCGCACCAGCGGAGCAGCCGTAGAAAAGACCAAATGACTTGCTTTAACGATTTGTAAAATATCACTTTCATGAGGTTGTTATTCTTAGTAGACAAATCACAGACAATAAACTTTGCGTTTCATAATTCTTGCAGTCGCAGTCGAGCAGTTATTCTCTTAAGTTATTGTAGTTTGGCCTACTGATGTGGCCCACTCACCTACACTGTCAGCAGTTGCTGCAGCAGCGGTACACGTATTTTTATATTCAGTAACTTGGATTCATGCTAGCTAGATAGCTATGCAGCCAGGGGTTCTATTATGACTTGAGTCCAAAGACCTATTATAGAACTAGACGCTCAGGCTTGCTGCCAATTTTGCTGCAAAAATTCCCTACTGGACCAAAAAATATTTTCCCCCATGAGCCAAAAAAAAGAGAGAGAGAGAGACATCTGTAAAACCGTGGACACTTTCCTTGAGCCGGAAAAAGCAATTTTAAAAATCTGTGGTGTCACCACAATGTAAAGTCTATGAACCGAGCAGGAACTCACAGATGGGAGCAAGGAAGGAAACACCACTTTACATATTCAATGAGTCGTGTCACCAGGAGGTAAACCCAGGAGCTGGAAAACTTTTTTTTGGCATATGCACCAGGCGAGCAACTCTCATTGGACTGAAATGGCGCCATCTTTGCATTCACTGTCTGGTTCCCTTTAATATATATACATGCTTGAAACTTGCCAGACCTGCAGCTCAGAGCACCCATGGAGTATTTATGTTTAAATAATATTTTCACATATTACTCAGTGGATCAAAGATTTTTTTTTTCTAACCATACCAGAGTTGGTGATTGTTGAATAGTGGGAAGACATTCTTGGTGAGTTTTATTATGTATCTGTTGAGTTTGAAGTGTGTTTTATGAACAAGCTTGTCTTAGCTCAATAAAAAAAGAAGAGAAAATTGAATTCTGAAGGTTTACAGTTTATTGCAGACAATATGTGTAAGAATATCTCCTTTCTTGACATTTTACGAGTTTGTCTCGTTTATTCATTCAACTATAAAAGCTAAGAGAGCTTGTGAAAGAGGCAATCTCACCACTCACGTACATCTCCCAGCTGAAACTATGGCAGGACAGGACTTCTGCCTCTGTAGGCACAAAGTGGTTGTACGGGACAGGATGGGCTGGGGTTAGCTTGTTAGCATGCTAACTTCAGTAGAGATCTCTGCATCACAATACACTGATGTCTGTGATGTAACATCATGACTGTTAATTCTTCACATTCTATTGATAAAGTCAGGTTGTTGTTGTTGTTTTTTAACATTTTGAATTTAAGTTCTGGTCATATTTTACACATTTCTCCTTAATGCGATAAAATGCGACAAAATAACTAAAATCACAAAAGTCTCAATAGTTTCAGTGGCTGGTCTATTTTCTCTGCACGCTAGGAGCAAACCTGTCAAGAAAACTCAGCAAAAATCTATTATGAATGATAAAATGATATATCTGATATAAATAATATGATTCTGATTAATGATGAAATATGCGTCCCATGCTTGCCAACCCTTTTGATTTTCCTGCCCCGCCCCCTGCTCTTCTCCTGGAGTTTTAACTCCCCACGTGATAAAATGTCCAAATCTATCCCATTCACTATATTTATCAAAAACAGTATCGCCGCCACCCATGTGCCCAGAGCAGTTATCTCAAATATTCAAAGCCGCTCACAGATGATTCCTTATGATTTTCATGAAACTCCTGACCTTTAGCGCCGCTATCACGTCAGAATTTTCTTGCATAACTAAGAAACGCCAAAATGTAAACTTCAGGGTTCCTCGAAATCCACTAAACACATTTATGATCCATTCAAAATGAACTGATTTATTAATAGTATACAGTAGACTGGGTGAATAAATTATAAGTTGTAGAAATAAAAACTAAAACTATTTTGCATGATGGAGTGCTGAGGATGAATGGAAGGGAAGAAACTGCTCTTTTTTTCTTTTGGATTTTGTGCATGAATTCATGGTTGATGGAATAATACCCTAACATTATGTAGAAGGTATGGCCAACCACGTGGCCTGTGCCACCCAGAATCTATAGATTTTCATTTCAGCCAGACACAAAAGCAGCTGATTAGTTTGTCCTTGCGGGGCTCTTAATCAGCGCGACCGCCTGCAGTCTTTCAGCCTCTCACAATACATGGCTGCCTCCTCCAGATTAGCTGTATTTTCAAATGAAGCAAGTTCCATTCAGGGGTCATCGCATCCACTAATTAAATGTCGCAAAAATTCTAAAAAGCAGTCAAAGAAACAGTCTAAAACCAACCTTTTAATGTGCGCCGACATCACATGTCGCATGTTCAGCCACTGTAACTGCCCCAAAGTGATTGTTTGCGCTCATTAACCAATGCTAGTCTTTTTTTCTTTTCTCTCTTTCTCTCTAATGGCTTCAACCTCGAACTAATCTATTTCTCTGTGCTCTCACAACCCGGCTAATAGGCAGCCCTCAGTCCCCATTAAAACGAGGTAATTAGAGCGTGTGTGTTTATGCGTGTTTATGTGTGTAAGCATCAGGATTGAGGCGCTCCAGAGTTGTGGTAATAAAACTGTGTGATAATATGTGTGTATGTGCAGAGGTATTCGTGCAGTAAATGCTGAATGCTCCTCTGTGTGTGTGTGTGCCAAATGTAAAGGTCTCAGTGAAACTTGTTTAATTGTCTGTCGTGAAGGTCGTTTGCACAATGACTCATCCCCTCCATGCCACAGTGCACCGGGGACATGTCTCTCCAGACAGACAGACAGACAGATGGTTTTAAAGAGGAGCGCACAGTGAGTGTCGAATGGCTCTGGAGGACAAAACAATAATGATTGTGACTCAGAGTGGGTTGAATCTTCCAGTGCAGGTGGCTGAGCTCAGAACAAAACAAGTAAATCATTATTACTGAACAGAAAGGAGCGTTTATACACTATTACCACGTCTCCATTGCGCCTGTAGTGATTTTAAAACAGAGGGATCAATTGGGAGTTATTGAGGTTTGTAACAGAGAAAGACTTTGGCGATTAGACTCCGATCGATATCAAGCTTCTTCAGTAAGTGTGGGCCCAACTTGAAGATATGAGACAGGACAGCATCCACCCGGAGTCCAGACGCTGGTGGTGATGGAATAAACTCTCAAAATGAGCAACCTGGAGCTCACGGTGGTGATGTTGTGCAATAGTAAGTCTGATATATACAATAGAACAGCATCCGAGGGCCGACTGGCTCGAGGCCGAGAGATCATTGGTCAGATGATGGGTGATGTCAGAATTATGAACGTCAGAGAATCTGACATTGAGGGGAAGCAGAAGTGACAGAAGAGATTAGAGCGGAATAGAAAGAAATAACAGAAATTGAACCATGGAGGAATAAAGACAAAATGTGAGAGAAGAAGCTTCATTTGAAATATTAAATATATTAAGATATTAGCATACTTACAACAATGTGTAATTTGGAAGTAGAAAAGGATAAATATCTGTATGATATTATTATCATGGATTAGTGTCGGTATTAGAGTCACAAAACACAAACCTACTCTCGACCAAGGTTGTCGAATACACACGCTGCTTTGTCGCCACCTCTTGGCGTCCATCCTGTTGATGGACGAGGTTTGCTTTAGCGTCTGTCTGAGCCGCTGTTGCTGTTGTGAAATGGTGATGGCTTGTTAAGGTTTAGGCACCAAAACTACTTTGTTAGGTGGTTTGACATCTCCGGAGTCTAATCGCCATCATGGTTTGGGTTTAAAAAATGTGCATTCCGTTCCATTCCGTTTCTTTGCGTTTCATGACATTGCTTTACGTTAAGTTTCGTTACGCAAGTCTCATCACAGTCGAACTAAAAGAAGTCACATATTACAAGTCAGGTGATGCATATTGCTATGTAGTTTAAAATATTAAATAATGTTGACTTTTGTTTTCATGAATCCTGGCCTACTGGGTGAAAGACATTTATGGAGTCGCTATATTGATTTGGCTAATATAAGTACTTTCCATTTTGTTTCCTTTCATTATATTACCTTGCATTTTGTTGCATCATGCCACGTTTTTGTTGCATTGCCTTGCGTTGAATTGTGTTGTGTTGCATTGCATTGTATTACATTACATTGCATTACCTTATGTTGCGCTGCGTGACGTTGCATGACATTGTGCTGCATGACGTCACGTTGCGTTACGTTGCGTTGCGTTCCATTGTGTTCCATTACATTACGTCATGTTACGCTATGCAAGTCTCGCGATGATGGCACTGAAATAAATCACATAACGCAAGTCAAGTGACACACGTAATGTTATGTAGCTATAAGGTGACCTTTTGGTTTTACAGGGGACATGAATCCTCCTGGGTGAAAGTCCTGTGTTACTTTGAGTCATCCATCCACCCCACCTCCTCCATATGCACACATATAATATATCAGCTGACATGAATGGGTTTACATTTATCCTATTCCTTGTTAATTCTGTATATTTTGTTTGAAATCCCAGTGCATCTCATACAGACACTAAAGAGTAACTCGTGCGACTGGTGCAGAGGGGTGTAACAAAACTGGGATTGAGAATGACCCGAAAACACAATAATGATATTATGTTTGTGAAAACATTATCAAAACAATAATCTTTCTGCTGCAGTGTTCTTATATTTAAATTCCTGCACAATTCCAGCTCTTAAAACTTTCAACAGTGCAGTACAGTGTACACATGGGAGAAATCCAAAGTGGGATCACATTATACACAGATATCGCAGTGGTCAGCATTTTTGCCTCACAGAGAGAATGTTCTGGGTTTGAGTTTGCATATTATTCTTGTGCCTGTCTGGATTCCTTCCAGTTCTTCCAGTGCTCTGGTTTTTCCTCCAAATACAAACCTGTCCGGGGTACAAAATCCTCACAATGTGGCCCATTAAAATCAACAGGATAAAGGCAGCTAAAGACAATGAAAGGATGGCCAAATATCATGAATATTATACTAATTATAGTATATGATTATACTTTCTTTTGGTGGTATTTTGATTTCAGTTTCCTGATTTTGAGTTCAGGGTGAAAACACAGCTACATGCAGTCAGTGGTATGTGTTTTCTGTTAGTGTTGAAGTGAAGTGATATTACTGTATATTCACTTATATCTCACATAACACCCCCCTCAGCTCTGGGTGTTTGTATGTGAGCAATGATCACTTGAAACCAGTGTTTAGCTGCATGTGAGGCAGCAAACAGTTTCTAATATGGAGTCTTATGTAAGGGTGTTGCCTCCATTAATAATTCATACTCCTCTTTTAAAATTTTGTCACCACACATACAGAAAGCCCTCTGCCTTATCTCCCTCTGTCTCTGCTGCTCTTTCTCTGCTGTTTGTCCTCTCTGTGTACCGGCACACTGCGCCCCTGGTAGAGATACAACATTGATAACAGGTTATATAAATATTACCCTTCTCGTCAGTGTTAGTCGTGCCTTTTTGTTTCCGCTCCGCTGGCATCACAATAGAACAACCTTGAGGGGAAGTGTTACATGAAGTGCATTCTCTGAAATCTGAAAAATACTGTATTTCAACAAACAAACATGTTTTTTTTTTTAAATTATATCTTGCATAACTAAGGTGCTTTGTTGACAAAATGAAAAACACTTTACAGACTGACACCTCAGGATCTTAGCAGCAAAAGGAGAAACAGATGGGAAAATGTCTTTTTGTAGCAGATGTTTATGTAGCATAAGGAAATGTGTAAGCACACAATTGTAATTATTGCTTGACAATAAAAGAATCTTAATTATGGAGAATTTACTACCTTAAATAACTCATAATAAGGATAAATTATAATAAAGAATCTATTGTTTTACTGGGTTTTTGAATGTTTATATTAAGGCAAAAAAATGTCATCTCCACCAGGGGTAAGCCTAGAGGAGATCATAAGTTTGCGTGCATGTGTGTGTACATGCACAGATGTGAGTGTTATACTTGTCCGCGGTTAATCTCACATACTACTGGAGCCATCAGCCTAATATTGTCTGTACGGATTAATGACTGTATGCTCAAGAATCTCTTGTGGTTGGCCTTCACTGTGGCTCAGAAAACAAGCATGCATAGAAAGGTTGTGTCTCATCTTAAACCAGAGCATCTGCAGATTTATTCCATACCTGATATGTTATGATACACCAAAGTTAGGTACTATACGGGATGAATAAATCCCAGTTTTTGCTATCTTTGCTGTCATCGTGACTGTAAACACACCAGGAGGTTATAAAAAAATCATTTCAAAACTGCAAATCTCTGCTTGTTGCATCTTGCAGTTGTGGCATTGCAGTAGGTGCTTCACTATCTGTTGACTGGTGGAGATCTGTAGTCTACTGAGTGCACGCTTCTACTTGTTTATGTTCCCCTCTTATAACTGACCCTTCCTATGTCCCGCCCCTTTTGGAACCTCGGTCAACTTTCCCCTTTCCTGTTTCTTTTACTTAAATATGCTATGTTCAAGGCTCATCTGAGAAAAAAACACATTTTTTTTAGATAGTTAAAAGATGTCTCTGGGGGACATGTAAAAGCCACCAATTTCTAATTATAGTTAAGTTAGCTTAAGCTAGCTAAAGGGAAAAAACACCAGCTAACTTGTTAGCTATTCTACATAAATTTTGGGCAGCTAGCGTTATGCTAACATTAGCTACCTCGTGTATATGTCTCATTCACAGATCCCCCAGCAATATCTTTAAACCATCCTCAGTATATGGTTTTCTTTTCAAAATAGACAAGCCTAATAGATGGCATATCTAAGCAGGAAAGGGAGAACTTTTTGTTTGATTTGTTTTTGGAGAACTGAGCACAGGGCAAAAAGGGCCAGGACTTATGAGGGCATTATGCTGAACAGCCCTCTTTCTGCCCTTCACCTTTCAGCAGCCTCTTTCAAGTCGATGAATACTTTGCTTGTGTTTTCTACTGAGGTGTTTGGCCTCAATCATTCATTCCAGTTCTTTGCCTTAGTTTCATTATCCACAAACGACCCTCAGATATCCATCTAGACAACCGTCTGCAAACCCACACACACCAGCTAGTCACTGATTCATCTTACCGTGTCCCTAACTAACTGTTCCCCTGCTCATCCTTCTCACTTCAGTCCCCCTCGCTGCTACTTCATATCTCAACATGGCGCTATGTCATCCCTCTCCACACCTCCCTCCATTCCTGTCAGGCTGTGTGACTCTTGTCTCACCTCTTCCTCCCTCTGGCCATTTATCTACCTCTTCCTCTTCTGCAGTCTCACTTTGAAAACTTTCCTCTCCTGATTCACTCACTTCCCCTCTGCAGATTGATCTTTTTGAGGTGTGCTTCAGAGGAATGGGCCTGTCTTGCACACTTAGCACTTCAAACTCCACGTCTGCCTGGCAATCTATTTTATGGTGCATTTCAGAGAGTCATAAGTTCAAGAAAGGTCAAACTAGTTATATGAGGGTATTCACAAATGGTAAAAAAGAAAGAAAGACCCAGTTACTGCCAGGTGTGACTGTTTAGCTAACTGAGCTACCTGAGGAAACATTAACTTGTTAATATGTAACCCATTTGGACTGAAGAGTGAAAGAAGTGCTATGAGTTATGGTCAATTTATCTCACCATGTTGCATGCAAAGCGGTTAAAATTCACAATAACAACACTGAAACCTCAAAGTGTATGCTTATAGCATCAAGCTAAATGACCAAGTAGCATCATTTAGATTAGCAAAATTAAATAGTTTCCACTCATTTTAGAACACGTACTATTAACTCCAAAATGCACATTTCTCCATATAATATCTACATATACAAAGAATTGGCAGCTAAGTTTAATATATTGCTAAGTCCCCTGAAACTATGTTTTTTTAATAATTTGATTGGGAAAGAAAATAGAAACCACTTTACACAGACAGTTTTCCTTATTTCACCCTCCTTTCCAGCTTTCTTCTCATTTAAATCATTGCCTGTAATTCTCTGTATTTTTAACATTTCAAAACAAGAAAAAAAACAAAACAGGTAGGCATAATTCAATGGATCTTTTTGATGTATTTGATACACTCTGGTATAGCTGGTGGCGGTGTTAGCTCTAACATTTAGCGACCACAAGTCATTCAATCAAACAGCTTCCGGAAGAAGAAGGAGACGACGAAGAAGAAGAAACAATGCAAGAACATTTTCATACCTTTGTTGTACATTTCTCTTACTTTTTGTAATACCAAGGGCTCGTACGAACACGCTACATCAGATTCAACAAACGCTTGTAACGTCAGATAACTGTGTAAATGATCCACCTGTGCATATTTGACTGCACGTGCATGAGACTTGTAACGTAAAATAATTAACGCCCCAATAATACTTTACGAGTTTGGGGTTTGATGTTGCGCTTTCAGGGATCCATAAAGGCAAATTTGTCATTTTCATAGCGTCAGCAGTGGAATTAAAAGACCTTCTGAGGCAAAGAAACAGGAAAAGCGAGTGCTGTTAATGCCGTGTTACCAGAGGGTCGGACTGTCACTGAAATAAAGAGGAAACGTCCTGATATGAAAATAACTTCAGGGGGGAAAAAAACAAAAAGGACTTGCTATAGCCACAGCAAGGTCCGATCAATAACTGCAGGGAGAGCAGAGGATCAGGGGGAAGTTTTCATCACGGAGACAGAGGACAGAATAAGTGAGGATGTTCACCTGGACAGAGACTTCATAAACCAGCATATGAAGATATACAACCAAAATTTATTTTTCAAACTCAAAATGTATTTAGACTGAGGAAGTATACAGCACACAGTTAGTGAAAAACTTTGGATAACAGCAGACTGACTGCACATGGCTCCACGACAGGTCTGGACCACCTGGAAATTGTGATTGTGTTTGAAAGAAAATTCAAAATACGAGTAAATTTGTGAATGCGACAAGTTCTCGCACCACTGAAGACCAAATCTGTTCCTACGAGTGGAGTACATCCCAAAATGGCTGAAAGTATGTTGCCACATTCTGCCACTTAACCTCTGTAAATGTTACTCACATTAAATTGTGTAAGTTTGGACTGATGGTCCCGTATATTCTTTCCTTATTCAGTTTATTCAGTCAGCTGAACCCAGGATGCTCGGTTACAGTACCATTACACTGATCTTTGCATCTTAAAGAAAATAGAAACTACACTGCACAAAAAGACTGTGACACTAAACTACAATGCTAAATAGTTTTATCCAGAACTTTGCAAATCTCCACTGGCTTATTTTGAGGCTCTTTTCTTCATCACTTGGTCACACAAGGACATTCCTTCACCTCTCAGCGACCTCTTTCAAGTCGCTGAATAGTTCTTGTTCGTGTATTCTAAGAGAAGTGGACTGAGAGGTGGCTTTCCATCATGCTTTTTGCTAAATATACCACACAGATTTAAGTGTATCACACGGGGAGAAAAGCGGTGTGAGCCAGCGTGACAAATCTGCCAAGTATAAGCCTGCCCAGGGTACTTAAGGTAAAAACTAGCTATGTTTGTTGCAATGCATTTTAAAGCAAGCGGTGGCCTTGTGGTGATTTTAGGATTTACTGTGTACCCTTGTCTACATGTAAGGGGTATATGGACAGACTTTATTTTCAAATCCCAATATTGACAGGTATTGTCTCTCTAAATCACTAATGATCTAGCCTATTTCTGCTTTTTTGAGGGGGTAATTATGCCTCTTGTTATTTTTAAGCATCAAAACATGATAATAGCAGCATGAAAATCAGCCAGATGATTCAGAGCAAGAGGGACGCTGCTCAACCATGGTGACGAGAGGCGTTAATAAGAACGGAGATACCTAATTTGGTTTATGTGCGCTCCTTGAAGTTCCCTAATTAGGACAAATTTCTCTCTTGTACACAATTAAATGCACACACACACACACTTGCATCCTGCTCTGTATTCTTGGCAGACAGACGCACTCTGTTGTAAATGATTTGATTTCTGTACCTGTCTCTCTGAATCAGATCGACTTGACAGGATATTGATGTACACGAGGGCATGTGTGTTTGTGTGTGCGTGTGTGTGGCAGCAGTATTAAGTATTACGATTGTATTGAGCAGAGCAAGAGTCAGGTTCTGCATCACAGATCTTTGATGAGATCCTCAGGGACTAACCGCTTCAGTAACTGCTGAACTGGGTCCACCGTCAATGCACAGACACAACCATACGTGCACTTAGCATGCTGAGTATGTTGCTCATCCACTTACAGAAGTCTCCGCAGCTGAATCAGTTTCTTTATGAAATGACTATGAAATCTGAAGGACATTTCATCCGCAGGTCTGGCTGTGAGTATGCGTGTGTGTGCATGTTTTTTTATGTGTGAAAATGTCATTAAAGCAGTGGAGTGGTTTAAAAAGGCTGATGGTGGTGGTTGCCCTTGCACTGGCTGTCAGACTTTTAAATCAATGTGGGGTGGGGGGGTGGGGGGGCACAAAAAAAATTATACCTTGCTCCGCCGAATGGTCTGAAAACAGTCAGCAGGCATAATCAAACTGACATTTGCTATCAAAAGAAATCTGTCTGTTTCCCTGTTATTACTTTCATATTTTCTTTGTGGGAGATGTTGCTGTTCTTCATTGATTTGAGCATTATTTTTATTTATTTTTTTAATACTTCTTTTCATACCAACATTTCATCCTTCACTCTTTTATTGTGTTTTGTTGCCTAGTTCTTGCAACGTAAAAAGGGCATCGATAATTATGGGCTTGGTAAGACAGAAGATGGGCAGAAAGAGACAGTCATGAAAGAATAATTTGGTTGCTTCGACAAATGCTCCCGAGAATTTTTTTACAAGTCAATAAGTCTGAACAATTCTGAGGAAAAAAAGAGGAGTGAAAATTGTGTGGGGATGACAGAGATGTGGGGAGATGTCATTAAAAGCATCTTATGATTTTAGCTGTACAAATGTAATTTTCTGGAGCACAAATATGATTGTCATATAATAATCTTAAGTATTAACACCTGAATAAAATGTTTTTTGGCCACTTTGGGGCAGTACAACACACTACAAGCTGGACATATCTAATATAGACGGTATGACGAAAGTGCTAGCAAAAAGTTTCCAATTTGCACATCCAGAAGGCAAAGAGAAACATTAATTTTAAAATGACTGGCCAATGCAAATAAATTATTCACTCTCCTTTTAGCTCTGTTTTGGTCCCCTCCAACTCCTGAGAGGAATATCGTTCTCGTTAGCTGCTAAATGTTCACTAGCTAGTTGCTAACTTTGTCTGTCTGCTCTTTGCTGCTGGTCAAGTTGTATACCGTTAGCTTGTCAGAGCTTTTTTGCCAAAAAACAACAGCCTACTGTTGCTGCAAACAAAGACTGGCCAATGCAAATAAATGATTTACTTTCCTTTTAGCTCTGTTTTGGTCCCCTTCAACACCTGAGAGAAATATCTCACTCTTCACCTGCAAAATGTTTACTAGCTAGTTGCTAACTTTGTCTGTCTGTTGTTTGTGGTTGGTCAGGTAGCATACAGTTAGTTTAACAGAGCTTTAAGCAAATACTGTATAACTTTTTATATTCAGTTATGAAAAATGCATTAATTATCTTGCAGTTTGACTGGGTCTGAGTCTTGTTACTTTGCTCATTTAGGTTCAGCACGACCAGGAAGTTCAATTTCTGCCTTCAGAGATGAGAGATCACCTTTCTTATCTGCTAATTATAAAGTCCCAGATTGCGATCACTGACACAGTTGTCCTTGAACACTGTACCTCTACAGGACAAAAAGTCTTTGAGCATCAACATTTTAGCTCATAGCTCACTTAATTGTAATTGGTTTGCCAGAGGAGGTGAGGAGTAGGGGGAAGGTAGTGATGCTGCACAGTGCGCAGGTCTTTTATGTTGCTTCAAAGATGACAGCACAGTTTTAAAATAGCAAGCGACCTCACAGGTCAGAACCACAGAGGAAGAGTGGAGTGACAGAACATCCTGCTCCTCCGGAGACACCACAACCAAACACATGATGTAACTCAGTGTAATGTTAGACACTGGAGAGAAGAGGGAAAGAGGGAGGACAGAGGCAAAACACAGAAAAAGATTATAAAGATAGGTGTCTTAGTTTTATCTGCAGAGAAAGAAGGAAAGAAAGAAATGGTGGTGGTGGGGTTGGGCATGCTGAGCCAGATGTCCTCCTTCACTGAACCACTTAGCTGATATTAAATTCAGACATGATGACTTCATCCTGGAGCACTTAGCCACTCAGCACTTATTACATCATCAGACTTGGAAAGGAGCCCGATGATGTCATCCCCAGGGTCCGGGAGGTGAGGACGCACACGCGTCAATGCACAAATGTATAGTACTATTATAATTCCGAAAGAGGCTTTTACCTCGGATAGAATGAACGTGGAATGGAGCCACTGGATGTTATGAAAAAAATCCATGAACCATATCAACGCGAAAATGCTTCCAGTGGTCAGAGATTGGCACAGATACAAGTAATCTGATTTGAAAATACAACAATACTTTCTATAAAAACTGATGTTACATTTTAGGCGTTTAGCAGCCTACATATGGGTCTGACCTCAAAGATACTATGTTGAATAATTGACCCTTGCTGTGTCGCAAAATTCTAGCTAACTAATTAGCCCATGATTGATGTAGGTCAGCTAGCACTTTAGTTAGGCAATTTAAAATGTTAAAATGTAATATATAGAGAGAGACGAGCCAAGCACATAGCATGTCTAAGTACAGGTAACAGAAAAAGCATAAAGTTGACTGAGGTACCAAGTTTGCACAACTGTCAACAAAAAAGGGTGAAACTTACAAAAGTTTGATTTACATGTATTAAACTACTACAACTCTCTCAGTTGCTATAACAGCCCGTGGACTGATTTCTATGTAATAGACCCGGGACAGTTTATCCAGGATGTGACGTTTATGTTGGATCCTGAGTGCTTTGTCTCTCTTCAGCTCCCCTACGGCACCAACAGTCTGCCGCACAAGCTAACGTAAGTTCAGAAACAAAAGCTGCTAACGTTAACAAACGTCTGGCATCCACCACAACACAAACCTAACTTGAACCTGATCTATCAACATTATGCCGGGCCGTCACATTTAGTCTCGTGTATGTCATGTTACTGCTTCATGCAATATGATATGTTAAATATTGTATTGAAAGCTCTTAAAGCTATAATATGTAACATTACTGCAATAAAATGTGTAAAAATGCTATACATATTAAACATTTTCTTGAGTTGTGTGCCTACATTATCCCAAATGTTTCTAACAATTTTCATACACAGAGAAAACTAATTTATTCAACGTAACGGTGCGTTTCCTGCTCTCTGATGCTTGCTAGCTGCTACATATACAGTATACTAATCTGCAAATGTGATTAAGCATAACATGAATAAAAAATATTACCTCGTCCATGAACATGATTTCTGCCTGAGTCGTGTTAGAAACCGCTCGTGGCAGAATTTACATATTGTGCGTTTAAAGTATTTTGTCACAAATCACGTCTTGTTTTTCCTTTGCCCAGCAAAATACAAATTACCAAATACTACGAGCAATTAAATACTTATTTTGAATACATTTAATTGAAATAGTGCCTGTTTCTGCTTGTTGTAATAACTGACCTCTGAATAGACACACACAATTTGACTTCACATACTCGTGAAATAAAGACTACAAACTCGAAACATTTTCTCAGAACTTGCCATATTTTATAGTAAGGTACATACATTTACACTTCAGCTGTCTTTGTGCTCACAGTAAGGGGGACAAAACACCTACAGTAAACAGTATGTGGCTCACATCTCTTCAGAGCTGACACACACACTCCATACGCACACACAGTCGCAGCAGCAAAAGCACTCTCATATCGAAACTCACACACACATAAATGCATCCACAGTTGACTGTCCCCAATGCACACAAGTCTGTTCCAGTCTTTTCTCAAACCACCTAATTTAGGCTTTCTTGTACTCAAGTAATGATATATGAAATACCACTTATACTTACAAAACATGTCCAACAAATCAACTATAAGAGTACAAAACAAAAACATAAATAAAAACATTCTACATCTTTATGAAGAGAACATTGTCGTTATAAAATAAACTTTAATAATCCACATTTTTTACAGCATTGTCAGATGTGGTTCATTCTGGTTTTCATATGACGGACTAGGTTACTATTTATAGGAGGAAGAGCTGAAGAAAGAAGAAGAAGGAGGAGGAGCAGAGGAAGAAAAGAAGAAGAGTAATAGCGACATTTAAGACATTCTGCACTGCACACGGTTACAGTGACAATTGGTTGTTGCTATGGAGATGATTTTGCATGTTACCAGGTGATTTTCGGTGACAGTCTTTGGGATCATTTAAAGCTATGGGGTTCCCTTTGTCATGCCCCGCCCTCCCCCACTGAACCCCAATAACTTCAAAGATAAGTGATTGAATGATTGATTGAATGATGACATCACTTCAAACGACCCTCCCCACAACATCAAAGTCCCCTCCCCCTTGTTTCCCACCCGCCCTCGCTTGAAAGTCCAATGGGTACTGGCTAGCGGGACGTCAAGCCCCGCCCATCCTCATTCCATCCCTCTCGTGGTCGAACCAGATCGGATATGGACGACAGAATCCGCCAAACACCCCCAGCGTTCTAATCCTCCGACATGGCGTGCCACTTGGCGATCTGGCGACGCGGGTGGTCGCAGATCTCCCTCCAGTGCTCGCCAGGGGTGCCCGCCGCCGATGTGCCCAGCACCAGGCGCCCGAGGACGGTGTTGGGGTCTGAGTCCATCAGCAGCAGCTCCACGCTGGTGTCCCTCAGGCCCTCGTCGGAGGGCAGATCGAAGACAAAGAGCTCGTTGAAGACCGGGTTCGGGGAGCATTTCTTCACGTGGGTCTTCTTCTTGCACACGCGCTTCTTCCCGTGGTACATGTTCACCTTGACGTATGGATCTAGAGATAAAGAATGACAAGAGAAGAAGTATAAAGTAAGGACAAAGGCGAGAAAAAAACAGTATGGTGAATTTCTATCCCTGCAGCGGCCGCAGAGAGGCATATTATTCCTAAGCCAGATCAATGCAGCAATCGATGGAGCGGAAATGATGGATGTTAGTGATGAGGACAAAAGAGGCTGGCTGTGTAAACACTTTGTGTGTTTGTGTGCGTGTATGTGTGTGTGCACTTGTCACTAAAGTGCTCTGTATCACATCCTGATCAGATTACTTTAGCGCGGTGGCGGTGTCATTATGGCAACTATCACAGCATCCAAAGTAGTCTGAGCTGCGTGGCAGGAAGAGCAAAGTGATTTTTTTTTGTCTCATCCATTTATGGTTACGTGAAGGAAGTTCATGCATTTGTGTTTGTCTGTGTAAGCAGCGACGACATGGTTCAGCTGACAGAGCACGTACCTGTAGGTCCATTGTTCTCGGTCTTGGGCAGGTGGCGAGCTTTGAGGACGACCACGGTCAGAGTGTTGGTGGTGGACTGGTAACACAGGGACAGCAATAACTCGCCTCGGCCTGAGGACTTCTGTGGAGAGAGTCGGGGGGGTCGAGGGGTGGATGGGTGAGAGCGAGCGATGGTGGTGGGGGACAGAGTGAGGGTGTGAAAAGTAAAACAAAAAGGTGATGTAAAAAGAGATGGCAGGTGTGAAAGAAGACAGAGAAGAGGAGACTTTCAGACATGTTTATCAGCTTCCAAATCAGACACTAAATTACACTATATTACAAAAACATAATTCCTGCCTGGATTATGTTCACAGGCAACATTTCTTTGAAACAATGCTTCTATGTAACACACTGGATTTGCAAGAAGGCAGCTAGGGTTGTCTTGTGATTGGAGAGCTTGATGCTTACCGATCGTCTGGGCCTTTCTAAATGCAAAATAGTCACTTGAACGGCAGCAAAAACAGCTGCTAACAAGCCCCTTACATTCAAGCACGTGCCTTACAAAACAAGATGGTCTCCCCCCATTATCCCCAGTGGTAGACACACAACATCACCATGTCACTGCCCCAATATAATGGGCCAAAAAATTTGGTTATACAATGCAGTTTTTAAAAACTCTTTAATAATGCTGCAGTCACAAGGACTAGATGGTGTAGTTACACGCCTATTTTGGGGAAAACGCATGAAATACGTTGTGGGTGAACATTCAATATCAACATCTCTGCGACTTGCCAGGTATGTTAATTAACAACATTTCTTCAATGTGTCAATAGAAAACGTATTTTGGTAGACATTCTGTTTCCCTGAAAAAGGATTTGCTGTTGCGATGTAGTTAACATAATTTGTAGGAGACAGGGCTGCACCACTGACATAAAGAAAGATGGACGACATGTCTCCACTTCCTCTCGCTGTACAAACGTGAAACCAAAATGTTCCGTATACGAGTGTTCCCATCTTGCGCTGGTGTCATCATTTGGAGCCAGAATCAGCACAATAGTGACCAATGTTGGATCAGCACCCATACAGCTGGCTGACTATATCACAGGCAGGGCTCAGCTGTCATTAATGACGTGAAATCCCCTTTTTATAGAATGAAATAACTAATTAAAAACACTTGAGAAAACATTAGCATGATTAGAACTACCTAAAAAGACAGAAACCATCTTTGGGAAAACTTTAATTTACTTGTACTTTTAATTGTACTTTGGAGTGGGCGTGGTTTACTGCAGCCAGCCACCAGGGGGCGATTGAGATGGTTGGGCTTCACTTTTGGGGAGCTGCCATGTTGCCCATCTGTCAATGGGCTGTACACACATATTTACAACAAATATACAAACACGTGTTTATCACTTTTAAAGCAAACCTTCCATTTATCCTGATCATGTTTATTGCCACAGAGGCTGTATGCAAAGAAGACCTCTGCCCCATTATACTGTAACGTATTGTAAATATATTATCATTGCATTCTACTGTATTTACCTCAAGCTTTAGTGGGTAAAAATATCAAAAGAAAGAATACATTCAGTTGTACCTAATGTGGCAATTAGCAAATCTATATAATAATAAATAACTTCGCAAATAATTAGCTGTTATCAACAATGTTGAGGTGAATCCTGCAGCAAATGGTGTCAGTACCGACTTTTAAATGGTTGTCAACTAAACAATCAACACCTGCTCATGGGGTGTGTTCTCATGTCTTAACCAGCACAAATGTGTAACTGAGAAGCTCTGTATCTGTTCTGCATCAGTGCGTTCACTGTGTCGCTGTTCTGCAATTTGAGCTTCACTCACACACACACACATCCGTGTCGGTGTCCACACCCAAGAGAGTTGACGCCTCGGATGCTGTGATCACACCTAACGGGATGTCATGCCAAGGCTCATGGTTGCCATGGCAATGAGAGGTGCTGTAGCAGGCAGGCAACTTCTTCCCCTGACCTTAATGGCGAGGTCTCTGAAAATACAGATGTGAGCGTGCAACTGATGTGTTTTTTTCCCTAACAATTTTCTTTAGATATAAAAATAGTTTTTTGGGGTTTTTTTGTCTTCCAGGGTGAAAACGGGGCGATGGCTATGCTGCTTGGGACATGCTGAATCGATTCCATGAACTGCAGTGTGCTCACATGCATACGCACACACACACACACGCATACAGTCACACACACACGTTCCCACACAAGGCAGTGAGGCAAAATCTATGCCAGCAGACAAAGAGAGCCACCACCCTGTTACCAAAAGGGATGCTTCTAATCAGATGGATCGATGTACACAGCTCATACTGAGAGAATTCAGCCAAAAATTATTTTCAAACAGATGCATGTCATACACATAACCACATGAAGACATTAAATACTGGATGAAATAAAACTATTCTGTTTAATCAACTGTTCTTTTGCATCATGTAAATCCATCAAAAAAGGTTTGCACTTTTTTTTCTTTTACATAAAGTGTTTCATAAGAGCTAGTGCCATTATATCCTCTATAAATAAAGTAAACGCTTTGAATAAGTACACAGCAAATAACTCCAGTAAAAGAAGCCAAACCTTTTTCTCTTTGTGCCACCCGACAACAAATTCAACAAAAGAATCCCACTGCAAAGCGATACCGTAGATTCTAGCATTAACTTTCGATTGACTGCCCAAGAAAGCATTCAGAAGCACAGCAGACTCCTCCCTACAGCAGAGCTTTATGAGATTTGTCTCTCCTGGGACCACAATGAGGAATAGAATTGTGGTTAGTGTCAGCGTGGAGCGAGCCAGCAGACTATTATCCTCTTGATGATCAAAAATAATAAAATAAAATACAGAGCTAGCTCTGCTGAGAGAGAACAATCCTTTTATATTTCTCAGAATCTAAGTCGCATTTCTCTGCACATCTCCGGAGCACTATATCGTATCGGAGATCTTTTAAGATATTACAGATAGCTCACATTCCTCCTGGGAGCGTAGAAATGTGTGCGAGTATATCCGCTCCCACCTGGTAGGCGCAGTGCTTCCATTTTTCGCAGAGTACAAGACTAGCCCACAAATCTATTATTACATTGATATCATCTCACATTCCACCTGCAAATGGACAAGTGCTCATGTAGAGCCAAACCAATCTAAAGAGATGCTGTATATGAGACCACAGAGCCACGATAAGGATAGAGATATCATCTTACACCCCATTATTTAAATTTACCAAGACACTCTATGTAATAATGCCAGTCTTACTGCTGGCACAGTAGTCCAGTGGGGAAATAAACAGTACTGAGTGCTGCAGGAATGAGTGCTAAAACCCAGAAATGAGTTAGCATTTTTTCATCTCTGTTCAAAGTCAGTGGGTTTTTGCATGTATTTTGTGTAGATGCCTGAAATAAGGTGGGTGGTTAACAGAAGCTTATGAGATTTTCATGTTTTGTTTTATCTCCTAAAAAAGGCAGTTGCTAACAACTGGCTAAATGAGACTACAAACATTGTCTGTATGTTTTAAACTATGTTTTTAAATATCTGTTGCACGTCCTGATGTTGGAAACCTTTAGCTTTAGCAATGTTCAAGGTAGCTATAAGCTAATGGTAGGCTACCTGCTGCCAACAGAGCAAGTGAGATGTTAGCTAGCAAAGGCACGGGCGGAGATGCTTCATTTGCCTGTAACGCCCAATTCAGAGCACCAGAATGGCACCAAAATGAGGCACTGAAATCTGTGTTAAGGTTTGGGTTTTAGTACCCAACCCTAATTAAAAGTCACATGACTGTGGTGTAGTTTGTTTGTAGCCGAACACTAGCTTTCTACTTCCAGCAACTGCATTTAGATTATCTTGCTGAACAAAAAATGAAAGTATCATAAACTTTTGTTCACACATCAACCCACATCTCCACAACTGGTGCTGATGCTACTGTACATGACATTCATCTAAAAGGAAAAATGTCCTACTGGAGATGAGCTATGGTTAGCATTTGTTGTCCTTACAGTTGCCAGGAATAGTTGGTCTGGAGAGGAAGTCTATTGACCACCAGCCCACAGATCCATAATGGTGTGGTGTGGATATCACTCAATGTACTACTGGGAATGTAAAAGCATCCACATGATGGTCTATTCCCTTTCAAATTTATTGTCCCTGCATTGCTGTTTTTTCTTTTATTTCTCTGATGCTGTTTAGATATAAAGATTTTCACTAAATTACAGTAAAATTAATACAGATTATGCAGTCGCCAAGGCCTTTTTTTTTTTGCTAAGTAGCAGGTATTTCGAGAGGAAATGTGTCATAGAATATCTAGTCGAGCAATTAAATGTATTGATCACATAAATTACATATCTTCAGGATTTCAGAATAATCGATTCTTCGTTAATTTGTTACATTTAAGGATAGTGAACTGAAGTAAAAACTGAAGAAACAGCAAAGGCTTTCATGTATCCAAACTCACAGCAGTCCATTTAAGAACAACACCAGACCTCAGTATCAGCTTACAAATCCATTAATGGTGCAACAGATCTTGTCGCCGTGTCTCCACGGAGCAAAACACTTCCCATCTGCTTTTTCCATTGTTTTTTAATTGACAGGAACACTTTTCCACCTAACTAAAGATAGATGCAATGAAAGTGAGTCGATTCAATGCATTTAAACTTGCATTCAAAGCTTTAATTCAAGATGCAGATTTCTGAATGATTTCAAGGAACATAATATGATGTACTTGCATTTAAGTGAGTTAGAGAAAGGTCGGTGATTTAAACATCATTCAATTTTAATAAGAAAATGGATCTCAGGATGATCATGTATTGATTGATGTTCTGATTAATATTGTAATGGTGGAAGCACTTTGTTGCAGTGCTTTTAAGGATGATGCCAGTACTAGTGTAATAAATGATGAGTCATTACTTGAGCAGTTTTGCACCAAAAAAGGCATGGTTCTTGAACTGGTTCCATTCAAGATTCTTGGAACCTTGGTGCCATTTTGAAAACTATCCCCATCATCACACAATGCACAGCCTAAATGTATAATATGACACACCCACACCACTATTTTTTGGTTCCTGCTGGTAACCACTTTTCAAGTTCCAATTTCTTTTTGGTGGAAATGCTCTGAACGGTTCAAAGTTGGGTGGAAAAGGCCCATTAATGTTCCATAAATCTAATCCCAATGATTGCATCCAAAGGAAACTGATAACTGATAACAAAGAACAAATAGGGAATTCAAAAGGTTCAAACATCCAAATTGTCCCAGATCTTACCTTGACATTCCTCTTGATGATCTCTCGGCTCATTAGGACACGCCCCTCTGATAAGTCGATCCCGGACAAAGGTACAAGGGTCTCTCCGATGACCTCATCACGGGAGAACCTGTCAAAGCTCAGCACCATGAAGTGAAGGGCCAGCTCCGACACTCGGGCCAGCGGGATCCCGTAGAAGCTGAAGGTCTCGTCAAAGGCGGGGTCCAGAGTCTTCCTCAGGACTCTGGTCTTCACACGGTGCTTTTTCTCTGGCAGCAGGGTCAGCTTGATGTAAGGGTCGGAGGTCAGCGACTGTTCATCAGTTGGGGACAGGCCATGGGCTTCCTGGATCAAAAAGTCAAATCAATCAATTAATCAGTCATCTTTATTCAGATTTCCATCAAAAAGCTGGTTGTAAAGACACACGCATCTAAACATCAGGCTAAACACATACAGTACCTTGATATGGACGATGAACGCCTTCTTCTCTGGCTGGTACTCCAGGGAGAAGTGGAGAGTCCCTAGCCCACCCTCCCTCTCCTCTCCCTGTGGCTTGTCCACAGCTGGGGTGGCCACCTGGCTGGAGAGGGTGCTGGATGGTGAAGGTAGGTCACGGCGGTCCATCGCCCCAGGTTGAGTAAACCCTGCATGGGGAGAGGGCAGCTCCAGGTCCGGGGAGCTCCGCACCTTCTGGTGGTGGTGATGAAACGGTTTGGTGGTGAAGTTTCCATTCAGATCCCGTTTCTCCAGATCCAGATGCAGTGCCTGTCTGGAATCGTTTGGACTCGATGCCAGTTTACCGTTGCCGGTCGGGCTCATTAGCGACGTAGTGTGGCAGTTTCCATTAACGTCAGTTTTACTGGCGTCGCTAGATGTCGTGGTGGCAGGCGCAGCGAACTTCTTCTTGCCGCTGAGGCTCTCTGGGTAGATGTCGACCCCTTTGAGCATGTGCACAAACTTGTAGGGAGGTGTCTTCTGGGATTTGGTGTTTTTACGCTGGCAACAGATCCATGCAAAAGCTGACACAGTGAAGACAAGGCCAAAGACGCTCACCACCGCAACACCCACTGGCACTGCCACTATGGAGGAAGACAGAGAAGAGTGGGGATAATAATTTTAGTTATAAATTCTGACCACACACCCCAACACTGTGAAACAAACAACACATAAATCAGTTGACACTCTCTAAGCCCCATCCCTTTTGGAACCTCTGCAATTTCTCCTTTCCTGTTTCCTGTATTAAGATATGCTATTTAATAGGCCCATCTACGTATGTCAAAAAGAAAACCAAATTCTGATTAAACATTAGTCATTGGCTAGCTAGTTAGCTAGTGTTTTGCTAACATCCCATCCCTGTCACCCAGCAAGGTCTTTAACCATCTTTACCAAGCTTGCGTAACTATTATTAGAGCACAGAGCAAAAAGGGGCAGGACTTCAGAAGGGTCAGTTGTGCAGCTTGCACAATCTGCACAGATTTAATTGTTGCACTGAGGCAACTGAATCCATTTTGTGTCTGACTGACGCAGGCTGCAGTCTTGACTCAGAGAGAGAAGAAAACAAGGCAATCTGTTCAACTCTGACGAAGTACCGTCAGTGCTGTGCTCATATTGCAAACATGGCTTCAGTAAATCAACAGGAAGCAGCTGGTGTAAGTAATGAACTGCTGGGGACAACGACAGAACGCCATTATGCGACTGGTTGATTTCTTGATGGCAGGTTTAGAAATGGCTGAACAGACGATGCAGAATTTAAAAAAGTAACAAGACCTTGCAACAACACAAATGGAGAAAAATGCACTCTATTTTTCTGTGTCCTGGTTTCATGACAATCATTATGGTCACAATGTCAGTCTATGATAACAGACCTGTTGTAAACAGGTTAGGGAAGATTTTTTGACAAACAACCAGGCTTTCAAGAGGAAACATCAGGAACATTCTGGTCAATACAGAGAACAAACACCAGATGATATAACACAGCAAACTAACCCTTATAGATTATATTATATTTGTTTTGTGCAAAGCATCGTATCTTTGATATTCCATCTGCAAGAATGGCATAATAACTCAGAAATATGCGATAGGCCCCATGATATACCCATTTATATTCCTCCTACGGTAGCAACGGAAGAAGATTTGCTCAAATAACGAGACATATTAGAGGGATATTTGCCATTGAATGCTTCGGCTCTTTGTTTTGTGGTGTTGAACTGTGACTCAGCAGCAATCACGCTGCCTTCTCATGCAGTCAGAGTTAATAGGTCTATTTCAATGGAGGAAACACAGACCATTTCCTACAGTAATGAGGGCGGCCCAGTGGAAAAGCACTCAGGTTAATACCCATACAAAGACAAAGGAGTGGGGGGTGGAGGTGAGGAGGTGGGGGGGCATAATTATTCATGTGTTTATCTTTTGGTTCTAAATTTTTTGGTTGTTCATTTACATTTTGTCATATAACAGCGCTGTTGTTTGGGTGATTCTCGTGCTGAAAGTCTCACGTTGACACACAGTAAACAATGCATGTAAACAAAATATATTCTACTACTTATTTTCCTGTAATTGACATGTAGGATATTACAAGTAATCTGTAATGTTTCATAACAGTTTTACTTGCAATATCTGATCATATAGGCCTGTGTGCAATTTATATTTCTTATGGTGTTATTCAAGAGGTTATAAAGCCTATATATTCACTGCAAGTGCATATTCTAAGATAGCTTTGCTGTGATAGCTGTAGGCATCTAAAATGCATCACTAATCTGAAGGGACTGCCTCTCATTCAGGCTTCTCCGTGGGTGAGCAATAAGGTAGTAAGTGAGATCATTTCAATTTTACATCGCAGCGCTTGTACATACTGTTTTTCTCCCTTTTCTCTGTATTAATATTTCAGGCTCACGCCCTGGGTGGAGTGGTTTTCCAAGGCAACAACAACAGACAGATGGATGTGGCAACGGGAGGGCGGTGAGGGAGCTGCTGAACCGAGAGGAGAGAAAGAAAAACAAACAGGTGCTTCCCAGGCTTCACCTGTGCTATAGTAACACCTACTCAATTCCCAAATTATCATAGTTAATATAGACAATGCCTGGAAATGGCTAAAACAGCGCAAAAACAGATCAGTAAATTCAAAATGGCCGACTTCCTTTTGGGTTTCGGGTTTGTACGTTTGTGCCTACTGATTTTTTTTTTACATGAGTGAAATGTTACACGAGGACTGCTTTGTTGAAGATTTGCAGGTGGCACTGTTCAGCCATTTAGCCACACCCACACGTAAGACTCGTATCAGATGTAAATTTCCACCACCTCTGACACAAGAGTTAAGTTTCGTGGGTATTCAAGCACGTTCATGTCCTTTACGATATTTTTATTGCTGCTGTACCTGCTTTCTGGGAGACTGTTGCTAACTCATTTTGATGCTAGACAGTATTTACCGTGAGTTTTTTATAGTGTTGTAATCAAACACAGTCATCACAGGAATTAAAATTTGAAACTGTAATATTAATCGTCTGGTGGTTTAGCGGTTTAACATGAAACCGATCCCCACCCTGCTGGTTAGTTTTCCGAATAATTAGCCGTCGCCTTTAAGCTAGCTGCAAAATGGCAGCTGGAGGCCCAACCCCTTTACTTCATTAGTAAATGGGTTGGGCAACACACTGAACAAAGCCATTAACCTTCATTTGAGTATTTCTTAATAGAATAGGCTCTAATTTACCTGTAATGTAATTATTTTTAAAAACAAAAAGCCAAACTTAACAAAAACTAACAACTAGCAGTGGCTAATTATGCCTAATGCCCAAGATGACGTCTTCAAATGTGTTGTTTTGCCCACAACCCAAAGATAATCAGTTTACTGCCGAAGAGAACTAAAGAAAACATAAAATGTTAACATTTGAGAACTACAATTTTAGACATTTGTTCTTAAAAAATGTTTAAAATAATAATAAATAACTTAACTAACAAGACGTGCACACGTTCACACCTGCTTCTTTCATAATGAACGGTCCTTTTTGACGGCCGCCATATTGATATGAAATAGTGGGGTAAACACAGGTGTTACCAGTGATTCTAATTAAGGCCCCGTTTTATTTAGTGTAGCGGAGCCTCACCACAACCTTAATTAACCTTAATTATCACTGGTAACACCTGTGTTTACTGTTTCACGTCAAAATGGTTGAAAATGATTGGTTAAAAAATAAATAAATAAATAAATAAAAAGGTGTATTAAACAGTTTTCGGACTTGGGCGTAACGGTCGCCCAGTTGGCAGCGGCCACGGGTTCGTTTCCCGCCTGTGGTGCTTTTGTATTTTCTCCCCTATTTCCTGTCTATCTAATGCTGTCCCGTCAATGAAGGTTAAAAAGCCAAATCTGTAAATAAAATAAAATAAAGAGTTCGGACTCACCGAGCTGAGCTCCTTCCTCCACCATTGGAGCCATGGTCGCTGTCCAAGGTGCTGTAACGCTCCGTGTGCTGTCACGCCGAGCTCTCTTCTTCTACGGTCAACCCGCTCTCCTGGTGTCGAGGTGCGGTTTAATCTCCGCAGTATCTCGGCTCTGATTGTGTTGAATAATTCACGGGCTTGTGTAGGGCTTCAATAATTGAAAAAAGCAGCCTCGTTTTCTTTTTCTTTTTCTTTCTTTCTTTCTTTTTTTTTGTCCCAGGGAGAATGATGGAGGGATGCTCTGTGTCCTTCGCCCTGCTGCTTCTGCTGCTGCTGCTGCTACTCTGTGATGCGTGAGTGTGTCTTAGAGGCGGCAACACCCCGTTTCTTCTCCCTCTCTCTCCTCCCCTCTGTCTAGTTGTTTTCTATGTCTCTCTCTCTCCCAGCCTGTGTTCACCAGCTCCTCCTCCTCCTCCCCCCGACCCTTCCTTTCCTCCCTCCCCGCCGGTACCGCTGAGCTCATCAGCGCTGACGCAGTGGTGACGGAGGCTGGCTGTGAAATCAGGACCCCCGGTGTAACAACACAACAGGGCTGCCAATTCCACTGATTAATTGTTAGAGAATGAACGGGCTTTAGTCTGTATCTCTCTGATTCTGTGCTTGTGTGTGTGTGTGTGTGTCCGACCTTTCCCGATAAGACTGGTGAATAGATGCGTTATAATCCTATCATTCATTAAAGTAAGTGGTCATTTGGCTGATAGGTCTGCATGCAGGGATGCTTTTCTCTGATATAGGTTGGTAGCAATCAGAATAACAGGTCAGTTTACTACCAATTAATTTAATAGTCTACAGTGGATTTAATATGCTATACACTGTTTATAGTAGGGGAGACCAGGGAGTGTTATAACCAGGGGTGGAAGTCACTAATTAAAAATACTAAAATTACTGTAATTAAGTAGTTCTTTTGGGTGCATGTACTTTTAGGAGTAGATTTTCAAGTCTGTACTTTTACTCACACTTAATGTAATCTATTTAGTTACTTTTAAACCCATAGTTGAGTACTGAGTACAATTTGAATTAATGAGGAAAAAAATGTGTTATTATATCTTAAATTGTTTTCAACTATTAGTTAAATAAAATGCACAAAATTTGCATCCTTAGTTTGGAGAGGTGACTGACAATAATGGTTAAAAGTAACTAATATTCTGAGTAGTTTTTGAGGCGAGTATTTTGTACTTAAGTACATTTCGAAACACCAGTGCTTTTTCTTGTAATTGAGTGATATTAGAGCAAAGTAACAGTACTTTAACTTGAGTACAGATTTTCAGTACTCTTTCCAGCACTGGTTATAACACCGCGTTAGTTGTAACACTGTCAGTTTTACCAATTAGAAAAGTGCTGCGGTGATGTCATCAATGCAGTTTCTGCACACACCCATTTCCAGGGTTCATATGGCTGCTGGAAATCCTTGTCAATTTTTAGTTTTAAGTTTTAAAGTTTGAGTTAGAGTTTTAAAGGACTGAAAAGTGCTTGGATTTTTAGATAAAGTGCTTGAAACTGCTTGGAATTGTAATTCTCTTCATAATAAATGGCTCAGCATTTGTTGGACAGTGACTCAGCCAGATTGTCCAGGATGCCAAGTTTACCGACAGACAGACCACACATTTTGAAACACAAAACTTTGTTGTGCTTTCCTTTAATTTGTAGTCCTGTATGGAATGCTAACAGTAAACATAATTTTGCTTGTTTATATTACATATTAAGTGAAATAATTTTGAGTAGCTGTAAGGTGCTGCAAAAGCTTGACAATGCATCTTGAAAATGATTGAAAAGTGCTTGAATTTCACTTTTAAAAAGGTGTAAGAACCCTGCATTTCCTGGTGGCATGTCTCTGTGAACAACATTGTGGGATTTATGACAAAAGAAGAGATTTTCAGGTAAGAAAGTAAAACATTTGTTGTCAGGATCAATTTTGCCTAGCGTTCATTGTATTATTGTTCATACAATGGTTTGACCTACATGGCCTGAAGTAGCAGTTTCTCTAGTTTCATTTGATGCTTTGCATTCATGCTAACTTCAAGCTCACATGCTAAAACAGTTAGCTGTGTAATAATGAGAATTTCTGCTTTTGTGTGCATGGAAGACTTTGCAAACTCAAGACCAAAGGAAGAGTGGATCAAGCGTGTCCACTGTCAGTTCAGGCCCCACACATAAAGTGTTTTGTCACTTTAAATTGTTTACTTTATTCCAAAGTTGTTGTTTTTTTCCTGAACAGCTAACAACAGAAGTTTTCTGGGCGTTAACAGTTCACTGCATCAGCACTTCAACTTCGGAGCACAACGAGGCTGCCAACAAGGTACAAAAGTAATATAATAATATAAAGAGTAATGTAACTAATTACTTTTTATACCAAGTAATAATACTTTTTAAAGGAGTAATAGTTAAAAAGTAACTTATTACTCAGCCTGGGTAACTTTCCCATCACTAGTGTACATACAGTCATCTACCAATGATGTTAAAGTAGGGCAGCTTACATCATTTGTCAGTCTTTGTCATTTTCCATTCGTCTTGTCTTATGGACTGAGTCATCTGGGTCTTTTTTGTTATATTGCCTCACCACTTTTGTAATGTGAAATGTCATTTCAATTTGTGAAACTGAATTTAAATGGTCAAACTCTCTGCAGGTAACACAGTCAGCTGTATGGCCCCTAACAAATAAAAACACGTAGGAATATGGAATACAGTGGCATAGCATGTCCTCCACTTCCAACAGGTTTAACATTTGGTAATAATCAAATACTGACCCCTGGTGTTCACAGTAAAGAATGCAGTTTCCCTGAAAACAACAAAAGGTAACAAAAGTGGAGTTAAAATAGAAAAGAGGTGGAAAGTAAAACCATTTGAACCAATTGAGATTTGAAAACCATGTCAAAAGTCAGCGATGTGAGGACAAAACCTCTGGCATACTGTACATATTGTTAGATAGTTTTATAGTAGTGTGCAACACCAGACAATACACAATCAAACAGATCATAACAGACAAAAGGGCAAACAAGCAAAGAACCCTAACCCTAACCCTAATCCTAACCCTAGTTTCATGTCCAGAGTAGAAGACAACCTAATAAGTCCCTGGTGTAAAAAGGGGCTGCCATTTTCTGCAATTTACATGTTTGATAAAAGCCCCATGTACAACTTCTTTCTAACATATTTGGACACAGCTGTTGTGTTTTATAAAACAGTCTGCCATTCAGCTGTGGTCTTTGATGTTTGATGGACGATAAACTGTCTGATGCCTCCAAATCACTAAAACCACCCCTGCCAACAGAGGGCAGTATTGTCACAGCAATGCTTTGCCCATGTGCCAGTTAGTATCAAAGTTGCTATGGATATGTTGTTCATTTCATTTGTCATTATTCAGTTGTTTATTGTTTATTGTAACATCCACCCCTCAGTGGACCTGGACTGCATTACGAAGCAGTCAGTGATTAGTGCTAAGGTAGCTTCAGTGGTGAAGCCAGTTTTTAAAAGATGTGTGGGCAAGTGAGGGAGAACGAGCTTGTGTATGTGGACAGAAAGAGACTGAAACTAAAGTGGTAAATTATTTAATTTCCTTGTGGAGTGACACTGACTCAAGTCTTGTTTTATGGTCCCACACTGACAGCTGTCTTGCGTATGGGTCCAATGAGAGGTAAACAATGACCGCAGTAAACTTGTGACTGACATCAATATAATATGCATGATTTCACTAAAGTTATTATAGTTTTGTATTTTTCATTAGTGTGTAATCTAAATTTCGTGTTTAATTCTTTTAAAAATGTTGTTTCGTTTAATTTAGTTTCCAGAGTAGGTTTGGTTGTTTCAGCTTAGTTTTTATAGTTTAGTAATTATTTAGCTTTACTTTACTTTACCTTGCCAGGACAGTTCTGAAGGGAACTGGGTCAGAAATCTACCTGCTCAAAGTCAAATTTTACTTGCCCCTGTACAATTTGGCTTATTTATTATTGTTATCAAATAACAGCAATGACTAAACGACTGTTTAATCTAGGGCTGCAATGTCTGTTAAATGTCACACAAAAAGTTATACTCATAAGTTGTACCTTTTATAACTTTGTAGCTTCACATAAACAGATAGGAAATTTTAATGTCTGTTCCTCTTTGTGCAGCCTCACTGTAACTGAAAATATGTCTGCTCAAATTTTAATTACAAACAAACAAAACACTTCTACAACTACAAAAGCTTTGTACACATGCACATCTCTGTGCACAAAACTTTTTCACACATGCACAGACTATCTCTGCAGCTGCAAAACTTAATCACTTACTCACAACCTTGTGCATGATTTTTATTCACGTGCACATGAAAGGTGATGTACAGGTTGTGAGAGGAGGCAGAAATCTCTATGGCCAGTGTCTCAGAAACTGTGTATTTAAACAGTGACGTCAAATGTGAGAAATCTGTGAGGAGAAACCTAACACTGCACAACAGAACAATCAAAGAAAAACTGCAGCTATTTTAAACTGCGCAGAAGAACTTAAATTGAACGTATTTTATTACTGCACATTGTGTTGACTGTGAGTTTCTATACACAAGTGTGAATTTAAGCTCAGTAGTGGCAGCAAAGGGTTAACTGTGCCAGGCTCAATTTACAGTTTTACCGATTCAGGAAATAAAACAATGCAGACTTCCAGTCAGAGGAACAAAGTGGTTCAGTGATCAGTAGTTTTCTCTCAGAGAATCAGATCATCTGTCAGAGAACTGTGCAGCAAGGTGAGTGATGTGACTGCTATGTTTGATATTTAAGTGATGCTCACTGTTCCTCTACCAATGGATTATGTTTGATTTATTTCGTTAACATAGTGTCAGTACACTCTAAAACCAAAAAAGCTAAGAAAACGCAAAATTTTAAATTCTACATTATTAACCATTATTCACTTTAACTTAAAGGAGAGTACTCGACCATTTTTGAAATACAATTTTGGGGGGAGTTTCTAAAACTAAAAGATTCAAGTTTAAACAATTTAAACAAAAGATTATGGGTCGGCAAAACTTTGTTTTCTTTATTTCTTTGTCTATTTATTTCTTCATTTATACTTCATTCATTGACTTTCTCCCTTAATCTCTTTAGTAAATTCTCTTCAGTGTGCTCTTTTTAATTGTTTCTGGTTCACTGATACATGGTGTAACTCCAGGTGCAATGGCAGCATACAGAAAATCCCTGCAGCTCCTTGGACTTGGATGCATGTGTCTCATCATGTTGTCCATTTACCAATGGGATTTGTCACAAGAAATGAAAGGTACAATATGAGTCTGTGTGTGTCTGTGAATTTCTGTTCCCGCTGTATGTCCACTTCGTGGTTAGGAAGGGATGTGGTTAGTTTAAATAATGTTTTGTTTGTATTTTGTGCTCCACCGAATGTGAAATTCTTCGAGAATTAAGAAGTGTAGTGTTAGTTAATGGATTTGTGACCTCACCCCTGATTTATCTTGAAAAAGACAAATATGTGACTCTTGGCTTTCACCCCCGTCTGTCATCTCCTTAAAGGAATTTCACATATTTTTAGATCTGCTATATTAAAGCTGCAGCAGGTAGAAAGCCTGAATACGGTTGATTGTTCAGTCTCATCTGAGCTAGGTTTTGTTTCCTCCTCTCCTACCAGACGCGCAGCACGTACGCAACAGTTAACTGAGGCAATCATAAGCGAACACGGACCAACAAACATCTGCTGTGTGTAATAAAGCAGATACCTGAGAGTGCAAACAGTGCTGACAGCTGAACATATAAAAAACTTTTAAACTTTTAAAAACGTCGTTCTCTCTGTTCTCCTGCGTTCACATGAGCTCAGTATCGCAACACACACTTGTGTCACAGCTGTGACCAGGTGTGGTCAAAAATGCCAGTGGAGCCTCTTGTGTGTGTATTTGTGTGTCAGTCGACAGAAGTCGATTCTTTCCTTTACATCCTTCCTCCCTTTACGCTCACGTCGTGACTTTTAAATACATTTCTCCTCTGGTCAGCAGTCAACATGGACAGAGAGACTAATTATATTAATGTAAAACAGCACGGCTCCTCCATGGTCGCTGCTGCACGCAGGTTTACAAGCAAACGTGAAGATAAATCTGTTTTTTAATCCCAAAAGTTTAAAAAACAAATGCTGAGCTCTCGTCTGGCCGGTCTGTGGTCCTGAGATTCCGTCGTGGATCGCTGCTGCAGAGGGCTGAGAGACAGGAGTGAAAATAAATCTGCTTTTTAATCTCAAAAGTTTGAAACATACACTCTGAGCTACATATGCTGTCTGATATTGATTGCAAGCCCACAGGCTTATCGTGGCAGACATTGTGTTATCAGCAGAAAACGTCTTTGTCCAAAGAATCTATGAACTATGTGATGAAACTTGTAATTTGCACCTTACCACATATTGTTATCCTTCTTTTCGCAGCAGAGGGGATCGATCAGGAGCTGAGACTGCAGCTGCTGCGAGAAATGTGTGTTGTTGACAAAGAAAAGTTTTCTGAGGGGAAGCACCGGTTAGAAGACATGACTGGCAAGGAGCTGAGTTACTTCATAGTGGATGACAATCATGGAATCATTTACTGTTACATTCCCAAGGTGACAGAAACACACACAACACACTTTCAGTACACAATGCGGACATGCAGAACTGCCTTTTGCTATTAGAGAATAAAGTTGATTTAGTCTTAAACCCCCATGATAATTAAAGCCTTTAACTGTGCATTTTTTGGCCTAAACAGTCCTGACTAACTTGGATTTGTACATGAATCCATCATGTTTGGTTCTTGCTGTTTTAGTGTACATATTATCAGTCATCTGCACTGCACCGCCCAAAGATCACTCGTTATTTACACAGCGCCGTCCTCGGATCAAAAATTAACAAACTGTTGACATGTCCATCCCCTCTGGCTCTGCCTCGCTTTCTCGTTTCCTGTTTCCTCTACTTTTATGTGGAGCAGGGTCATGTTGAAAACAGAACCAAATTTTAATGATGATGAAAATGTTGCTGGGAAACCTGTAAAAGTGACACATATACAGTCACATCTTAAAATCTGTGTAATGGAGAAAGAGGGTTAGGGTTAGGAGTTTTTCTGGTAAAGACATTGTACATGTTAGACATAGTTAACAAATACACTGAAAACATGAAAACAGAGAAACGTTTAGTACTGAATTGTGGAGAATGTTGTTCACAGTTTCTGTGTTCAGGAATTGTTTGGGCGGACCTGAAACACGGCTCACTGACATGCTGGGGTCCCCCAGCACTATATAAACGTCTTTCCCTCCCCTCAGCCTTCTTAAAGGTCAGTCCAAATCAGCCCAGCAGTTCACTTCAGCTCACTTCGGTTACAACAACCCAACACGGGTGGCTCAAACTTGGCTGGGTGGTTAATAACACTTTTCTGTGGTCTGACAAACTCAGAACACACATTTATTGTTACTTTAAAGTGAGCTAATGATAGTGAAACACAAGCTAACTGGCTAGCTAATAATTTATGTAGATACGCAAGCTAGATATCTTGCAAACATTTTGTTAACATTAGCTTTTAGATGTAACAGTTGAGGTGGATTGGCTAGCCCGTTCGTTTTTTGCTAACATTAGTTAACTTGATGTGACTGTATGTCACTTTTACAGGTCCTTCAACGACATCTTTTAAACATCTTCAAAATCTTGGTTTTCTTTTCAACATAGACAAGCTTAGCCAATAGCATATCTAAGTACAGGAAACCGGAAAGGAGAAACACGACCAAGGTTCCAGGCATGTTGCGAATTTTAACACTTAGTTTCAGTTTACTGAGGCTAGCACGTTTTGACTCGTCATGTTGCCTCATGATAGCAATACATGCACATGCACATGCATACTGCAATGGCCATTTGGCATACTCAAGACAGTGGTTTAGGATTGGTATGAGATGGCAAAATAAAGGCAAATTCATCCTTCCATATTTCATTAAACTTACCTTTGCCAAGCAGCGAATCTGACCACAGCAGACCTGTGCAGGTCAGCTGTGCGCAGAAATCAAGTGCCACTATAGGGGGAAGTTATGGGGCAGTCTGGACCCACTTTCCCGTGAAAGGATACAAGTTGGTAAGTATCCCTATCTTAGACCCTTACTCTTGTTCTCATCTATAGGTGGCGTGTACCAACTGGAAAAGGGTTATGTTTGTCCTGAACCAGAGCGAGCCATTTGATGACCCCATGTCCATACCTGGTGAAAGGGTCCACGTCTGGAACCAGCTCACTCACCTGGAGAGTTTTCCAAGAGCAGAGATAAAGGTCAGTTCAGATGATGACACCAGAAGTGTCATTAAATGTACTTGTGTATCTGGAGTAGTTAGAACTAACAACTAACACTAGTTGATTCATTCAGAACAGGGTGAGTGTGATTGAGGGTTGATGTATATTTATCTGTTGACTGCAGGCAAAGCTGAAGCACTACACCAAGTTCCTGTTTGTCCGGAACCCATTTGTCCGTCTCATCTCTGCCTATCGAGACAAGTTCATGAAGCGCAATGAGCACTTCTATCAAAACTTTGCCCGGGACATTCTGCGCCTGTACGGAAACCAGTCTGATCCACCGAAGAAAGCAGATGAGGCGTTCGCATCCGGTGTGCGCCCCTCTTTTGAGAACTTTATTCGGTACCTGGTGGAGAAAGAAAGGCAGCCCTTTGAACCCCACTGGAGGCAGGTGACCCGCCTGTGCCACCCCTGTCTCATACAGTAAGTCCATATTTACCACCGGCTGCTTTAAGGCTCGTGTTGTGTTGTTTCTGGGAATTTGGGTGGTTTGTGGACCTCATACCTCTAAACAGCAGAAACAGATTTTAAAAAGAGGGAATTTATTATTTCAGCAGTAGAATAGAACAGTAGATATCTGAATATCTAAAGAGAATACAAGAATTTAATGCATTCTGCAATGTTATAAGTTAAAGCAACTAATGAAAGACAAGGAGGCAACTTCGAAGAGATCTCATCTTTACTCTTTCCACTTTAAAGGACATGAAAACAGTCAGTTTAGCACATTAAAATCTCATGTGAGGGCAGTTACTGTTCAGAACACATTAATTTAAGGTTAGACTGAAGTTATAATCATAATATTCATGTTGATTTCTGGAAATAAATTCACTCGTGGTTGCAGATACATGCACTGCCTCCTGTCCTGTCCAACTAACAGGTTGCAAGTAGCTTTTACAAGCAGATGGAGTGACAGCGGGGACGGTCAATCACATGTACGTTAGCGAGAAACCGGCAGAGCCAATCGGAGAGCGATATTTAGGTTAGAGGCGGGACTTCTAGCAGAGACCGACTGTTAACCCTTTGTGTGCCATAATCATTGACTAAACACTACGGACAGCGGCTGTATTGATAGTGACTACACATTAGTGGCTGGATATTGGTAGGGACGTGTCCCTAGCGTCCCTACCCAATTCTACGCCCCTGCCTCAAGTTGAGTAAACTGATTTTGATGTGTAAAATTGATCCCTTGAGAAAACTTGGTACCTCAGTCAACTTTTCCTGTGTATGCAACATATAAGATCACATTTTAAGTTGGCTAATGTTGGCAAGAAGTTAGCTAACTAGGTAGCTAATGATTGATATAGATTAACTGGCCTGTTAGCTTGAGTTTTGGTAACGTTAGCTTATTTTGTAAAAGAAGAGTTTTACAGGTCCCCCAGCAACATCTTTCAACCATCTTTGAAATTTTGTTTTCTCTTCAACATAGACCAGCCTAGCATATAGCATATCTAAATACAAGGAACAGGAGAGGAGAAAGTTGACCGAGGTACCAACCTTGCTCAACAGTCATTGAAGCAAAAGGGCGGCACTTAAGAAGGGTCAATTGTTGGAATGCCCTTTTAACATCTACATATGACCAGTTAATACAAAATGATGCTTATTTCACCTGTAATTTGACATTCCTGTGTTTTACTTCTCAGGTATGATTTTATTGGCCATCATGAGACTCTTGAAGAAGACGCTGATCAGCTGCTGGAGATGTTAAACCTGGGGGACAAGATTAAGTTCCCTCGTTCCGAGGAAAACAAAACCACCTCTAATCTTGACTTAGACTGGTTCAGAACGGTGCCCCTAGAGGACAGGAGGAAGCTGTACCAGCTGTATAAATGGGACTTCAGGCTTTTTGGCTACAGAAGGCCGAGCGAGCTGCTTGATGGTTGAGATGAAATCATGACTTGGAAAATTTTACACCAGTGGTTCTCAACCTTTTTGAGTCACAACCTACCCAGAACAATCTGGTTGGTGTTTGCAGCCCCATCCTCTGAATTACTGTAGAATACATGAAGGATAACAAACTCAAATTATAGCACTGATGTAAAAAGTTGCCTCCTGACTCTGCTTTCATTCTTCTTGTCACAAAATGTGAATTTTGTGACAAGAATAATGGCGACCTTCAGAAATTGTCACATGGTCCCCCCTTGAGGGTTCCAACCCCCACGTTGAGAACCACTGCTGTCAGTGAAGTAATTAGCAGGATGAAGTCCTCCACACGTGTGTTAGACCCCATCCCAACTGAGCTATTTAAATCCTGCTCCCATAGTCTCTCCCAAGAAACAAGTATAATAAATTCCTCTCTTAATTCAGGCATCTTCCCCACAATTTTTAAGACCTCAATGGTTAAACCCCTCCTCAAGAAACCCAACCTAGATTATTCAGCAATTACAGACCCATTTCTAATCTACCTTTCCTTGGCAAACTTTTAGAGAAAATTGTTTTTAATCAACTACTTGTTCATTTAACCAACAACGGCATTTTAGAAAAGCTCCCATCTGGTTATCGAGCAAACCACAGCACAGAGACAGCACTACTCAAAGTTGTAAATTACTTAAGAATTATTGTTGATGTAAATAATGCGGCTGTCCTTCTACTCTTAGACCTCAGTCCGGTGTTGAGCACAGTTGATCAAAAAAATTTAATTAATATAAATGGGTGGGTCTTTCTGACCATGTACTAGCCTGGTTTCGGTCTTATTTAACAAGTAGACAGTTTTTTGTCAGTTTAGATGATCATGTATCACAGACTTATTGTATGGATTATGGTGTTCCTCAAGGAAGCGTTCTCGGGCCAATTTTGTTTTCATTATAAATGTTTCCACTTGGAAACATCATTAATCACCACTGTGTTAATTACCATGTTTATGTTGATGACACACAACTGTACATGTCTCATCAAATGATCCCAGTGCACTACATACACTTATCACCTGTCTCACTGACATTAATGTTTGGATCAGCAAGAACTTCTTTAAAGCTAAATGAGGACAAAACCGAGATTTTTTTAATTAGACCAAAAGCAGAAAGAGAAAAACTGCACTCAATGCTTGGTGACCTTGCTCCTCCATACATTAGGGATCTTCTTTCATTTTATGTTCCTGCCAGATCACTGAAGTCCTCCACTGCTTTTCTTTTAAATGTTCCTCATGTGTCCAACAAATGTACTGCTGAGAGTGCTTTCTGTTTTTATGCCCCCAAACTGTGGAACTCTTTGCCTTTGGACATTAGATCGGCAAGCTCTGTTGGTATTTTTAAGAGGAAAGTAAAGACCTATCTTTTTATTCTGGCTTTTAATAGTTAATTTGGGAGTAATGTTATAATCTTGGTTTTTTAACCACAATCATTAGGGTTTATATATATATATATATATATATATATATATAGCCTATATTATTCTTTATCCCGATGTGCCTTTGACTTAATTCTAATAACTTTAATTATATTGTTGGATTGTTGGAATTTTATTCTTGCATGTTTTTATTATGTGAAGCACTTTGGGCTGTATGTTTATATGAAAGGTGCAAAAATAAATAAAGCTGGGTTGAGTTGAGTTGAGTGATGAGCTGCGTTGTCTTTGCAGACATTGTGCGTAAACAACGCTTTATTTGGGATTCCTCTGTGGCCTCTCCTATAGTCAGAGGTACCGGAGTGCACCTATATGATGCACACATGCATGCACACGCACGCTTAAATTGGGGCTTGTTTCGGGTCATTTAACCACTGTTCCTACGGTGGCAAGTTTACATCCATTATTGAAGTATAACTGACCACATGATCAAATGTTACATGGATTTTATGAATTTGTCATCATGTTCAGAATATTACGCACCTCTCAGAACACATGAGCGCTCTCTCTCTCTGCCTCTCTGTCTCTGCTGCGACTTCAGAAAACAACTGTAAAAAACAAACAAACAAACAAACAAACAAACAAACAAAAAACCACACACACATCTCACTTCAAAAAACTGTATTAGGTCTGTACACTTTAGTGATGATTATCTTCAAACATGTAAAACAACTGATTTAGCAAATATTCACAAATTTTCACACACGGAACTTCTTCAGAAAATGAAAGCTGTACGCATCAGAGGGGACACTGCCTTTTGCGACGTGACAAACTGATTTTTCACCCCGGCAGCAGCACCCCAAAGCACCCTAGAGATGGTTGAACTCTGAGCAGGTATGCTCGCTTTTGGAGACACAGCGCTAATGATTCAGGGGTACAACATTTTCACTTCAACTTGTAGAGATCATATCTTTACCAATATACCTGAGCTTTGCTCTAAAGTTGTATCCTTTCCGTCAGGGTTTGAATTACACAGTGGCTTTCGGGGGAGCCCTATTTTCCGGTGCGCACAGCTTCTAAAACATATCATGGTTGTGCACGTCAGCGCGGCCAATTTAAGGATGACTCTGAAAATCAATGTTACTCTTA